>CM059437.1:2025589-2104068 GCA_030390025.1 Squalus acanthias | reverse complement strand
TGAGTGTGTGTGTGTGTGTGAGTGTGTGTGAGTTTTTGCGTGAGTGTTTGTGTGTGAGTGTGTGTGAGTGTGAGTGAGTTGCTCTGTGTGTAAATTTGCTTGTACGTGTGTGGGACGTCACGTTATTTTTTGAAATATCAGAGAAACGGTTTATATTTTTCTCTCAAACATTTGCCATAGCAACAGAAGTCAGCACTGGGTGGAGCCCAGTAAATCAGAGTCATCCTGCAACTCCAACTTTTATAATAACTTAACCCTTAACCAGCTGAATAAACAGTGACTCCATTCTCTGAAATTGGTTCAGGCAGAAACAATGTCAACACTGAAGATTAGATTGTGGGTGGATCAAGGAATGGGTCAACAGGGCAGGTAAATGGGATTCGAACATTCGCTCATGTGTAGAGTAAATGTCGACATGGACTGATTAGGCCGAATGGCCTGTTTCCTTGTTGCAACTTCAATATATTTCGATATATAAACCCCCCGAACCCCTCGATTATATTCCAGCCTGTAACTCACTCCCGGGTATCTGTTATTCTATATATAAACCCCCCGAACCCCTCGATTATATTCCAGCCTGTAACTCCCTCCCAGGGATCTGTTATTCTATATATTAACCCCCATGAACCCCTCGATTAGATTCCAGCCTGTAACTCACTCCCGGGTATCTGTTATTCTATATATAAACCCCCCGAACCCCTCGATTAGATTCCAGCCTGTAACTCCCTCCCAGGGATCTGTTATTCTATATATTAACCCCCATGAACCCCTCGATTAGATTCCAGCCTGTAACTCACTCCCGGGTATCTGTTATTCTATATATAAACCCCCCGAACCCCTCGATTAGATTCCAGCCTGTAACTCACTCCCGGGTATCTGTTATTCTATATATAAACCCCCCGAACCCCTCGATTAGATTCCAGCCTGTAACTCACTCCTGGGTATCTGTTATTCTATATATCAACCCCCCAAACCCCTCGATTAGATTCCAGCCTGTAACTCACTCCCGGGTATCTGTTATTCTATATCTTAACCCCCGAACCCCTCGATTAGGTTCCAGCCTGTAACTCACTCCCGGGTATCTGTTATTCTATATATAAACACCCCAAACCCCTCGATTATATTCCAGCCTGTAACTCACTCCCGGGTAACTGTTGTTCTATATATAAACCCCCGAACCCCTCAATTAGATGCCAGCCTGTAACTCACTCCTGGGTATCTGTTATTCTATATATAAACCCCCGAACCCCTCGATTAGATTCCAGCCTGTAACTCACTCCCGGGTATCTGTTATTCTATATCTTAACCCCCGAACCCCTCAATTAGATTCCAGCCTGTAACTCACTCCCGGGTATCTGTTATTCTATATATAAACCCCCCCGAACCCCTCGATTAGATTCCAGCCTGTAACTCACTCCCAGTGTTTGTTAGCCTGTCGCGCTCAGGGTTTGAAAGGGTTAATTTGCCTCTCGTTGTTGTGAAGCGGAGGCGACTTGTACCACAGTGCAACGCACAGCTTCTGTCTGTGGGGAGACTCTGGTCTCCACTAATGATCTCAGCACATGAGTCAAGTTCCACTGCAATCGAATCACCATCCTTCCCAGAGTTTCTACCAGTTCATGAAACACAGTTTCAGGAGTCGGTAAGTCTGTGCTGAGATCTGATCACCAACTCACCAAACTATTCTCCCTTCAAATGAAACAGCCTGGGTTAGAAATACAGTGTATGAATGGGTGAATGAGCCTTGGGTTTAGTGCAGCTGTCCAGCTATCTCAACTGTCCATTCACCCATCACCCCCTGTGCTCACTGACCATCACCCCCTGTGCTCGCTGACCATCACCCCCTGTGCTCACTGACCATCACCCCCTGTGCTCACTGACCATCACCCCCTGTGCTCGCTGACCATCACCCCCTGTGCTCACTGACCATCACCCCCTGTGCTCGTTCACCCATCACCCCCTGTGCTCGCTGATCATCGCCCTCTGTGCTCACTGACCATCACCCCCTGTGCTCGTTCACCCATCACCCCCTGTGCTCACTGATCATCACCCCCTGTGCTCGTTCACCCATCACCCCCCTGTGCTCACTGATCATCACCCCCTGTGCTCGTTCACCCATCACCCCCTGTGCTCACTGATCATCACCCCCTGTGCTCGTTCACCCATCACCCCCTGTGCTCACTGATCATCACCCCCTGTGCTCGCTGACCATCACCCCCTGTGCTCGTTCACCCATCACCCCCTGTGCTCACTGATCATCACCCCCTGTGCTCACTGATCATCACCCCCTGTGCTCGCTGACCATCACCCCCTGTGCTCGTTCACCCATCACCCCCTGTGCTCACTGATCATCACCCCCTGTGCTCGTTCACCCATCACCCCCTGTGCTCACTGATCATCACCCCCCTGTGCTCGCTGACCATCACCCCCTGTGCTCACTGATCATCACCCCCTGTGCTCGCTGATCATCGCCCCCTGTGCTCGCTGACCATCACCCCCTGTGCTCGTTCACCCATCACCCCCTGTGCTCACTGATCATCACCCCCCTGTGCTCGTTCACCCATCGCCCCCTGTGCTCACTGATCATCGCCCCCTGTGCTCACTGATCATCACCCCCTGTGCTCGCTGACCATCGCCCTCTGTGCTCACTGACCATCACCCCCTGTGCTCGCTGACCATCGCCCCCTGTGCTCGCTGACCATCGCCCTCTGTGCTCACTGATCATCACCCCCTGTGCTCACTGATCATCACCCCCTGTGCTCGTTCACCCATCGCCCCCTGTGCTCGCTGACCATCACCCCCTGTGCTCGTTCACCCATCACCCCCTGTGCTCACTGATCATCGCCCCCTGTGCTCGCTGACCATCGCCCTCTGTGCTCGCTGACCATCACCCTCTGTGCTCGCTGACCATCGCCCCCTGTGCTCACTGACCATCGCCCTCTGTGCTCGCTGACCATCACCCCCTGTGCTCACTGACCATCACCCCCTGTGCTCGTTCACCCATCGCCCTCTGTGCCCGCTGACCATCACCCCCTGTGCTCGCTGACCATCACCCCCTGTGCTCACTGACCATCGCCCCTGTGCTCGCTGACCATCACCCTCTGTGCTCACTGACCATCACCCCCTGTGCTCACTGACCATCGCCCTCTGTGCTCACTGACCATCGCCCCTGTGCTCGCTGACCATCACCCTCTGTGCTCACTGACCATCACCCCCTGTGCTCACTGACCATCGCCCTCTGTGCTCGCTGACCATCGCCCTCTGTGCTCGCTGACCATCGCCCTCTGTGCTCGCTGACCATCACCCTCTGTGCTCACTGACCATCACCCCCTGTGCTCACTGACCATCGCCCTCTGTGCTCACTGACCATCGCCCTCTGTGCTCGCTGACCATCACCCCCTGTGCTCACTGACCATCGCCCTCTGTGCTCGCTGACCATCACCCTCTGTGCTCACTGACCATCGCCCCCTGTGCTCACTGACCATCGCCCCTCTGTGCTCGCTGACCTACATTGGCTCCCGGTCCGGCAACGCCTCGATTTCAAAATTCTCATCCTTGTGTTCAAATCCCTCCATGGCCTCGCCCCTTCCTATCTCTGTAACCTCCTCCAGCCCCACAACCCCCGAGATCTCTGCGCTCCTCCAATTCTGGCCTCTTGCGCGTTCCAGATTATAATCGCTCCACCATTGGCGGCCGTGCCTTCAGCTGCCTGGGCCCTAAGCTCTGGAATTCCCTCCCTAAACATCTCCGCCTCTCTACCTCTCTTTTCTCCTTTAAGATGCTCCTTAAAGCCTACCTCTCTGCCCTAATATCCCCTGATGTGGTTTGGTGTCAATGTTTGTTTGATAATCGCTCCTGTGAAGCGCCTTGTGACGGTTTACTACGTTAAAGACGCTATATAAATGCAAGTTGTTGTTGTTGTATTCAATCACTTTCTCCAGTGAGTCCATGGTCCTGCTCCCGACTGTCAGGACAGATGAAGGTCAGGAAGCGGGAAAGCTCCTTCCCTTGGTTTGGTCTTCTGTTGAGGTGAGCAGTGGGACCTGCACTCACCTCTCTCCGTACATTCCTGCCTGGTGGGGACTGATTCCCAGCTGTCGGGGACCCCAATGATCCCGGCACGATCCAGGAAAATTGAAGAGTTGGGAAAAAGATTTCTGTCCGGGCTCGTCCCCCTCACCTCCCTGTCTGAAGACGATGACTCGGTGAGGCACAGAGCCACAGGTGCTGCCCATTCTCGCACAACAGCAACAACAACTTACACTTCTATAGCGCCTTAACATAGTAAAACGTCCCAAGGCGCTTCACAGGAGCGATTATCAGACAAAAATTGACACTGAACCGCAGAAGGAGTAATTAGGAGAGGAGGTAGGTTTTAAGGAGCGACTTAAAGGAGGAGAGAGAGGCGGAGAGGTTTAGGGAGGGAATTCCAGAGCTCGGGGCCCAGGCAGCTGAAGGCACAGCCGCCAATGGTGGAGCGATGGAAATCGGGGGATGTGCAAGAGGCCAGAATTGGAGGAGCGCAGATATCTCGAAGGCTTGTAGGAATGGAGAGATAGGGAGGGGCGAGGGACTGCTGGGATTTAAAAACAAGGATGAGGATTTTAAAATTGAGGCTTTGTTGGACCGGGAGCCAATGTAGGTCAGTGAGCACAGGGGTGATGGTCAGTGAGCACAGGGGTGATGGTCAGCGAGCACGGGGGGTGATGGTCAGTGAGCACAGGGGGCGATGGTCAGCGAGCACGGGGGGTGATGGTCAGCGAGCACGGGGGGTGATGGTCAGCGAGCACGGGGGGTGATGGTCAGCGAGCACGGGGGGCGATGGTGAGCGAGCACGGGGGTGATGGTGAGCGAGCACGGGGGTGATGGTGAGCGAGCACGGGGGTGATGGTCAGCGAGCACGGGGGTGATGGTGAGCGAGCACGGGGGTGATGGTGAGCGAGCACGGGGGGCGATGGTCAGCGAGCACGGGGGGTGATGGTCAGCGAGCACGGGGGTGATGGTGAGCGAGCACGGGGGGTGATGGTCAGCGAGCACGGGGGTGATGGTGAGCGAGCACGGGGGGCGATGGTCAGCGAGCACGGGGGGTGATGGTCAGCGAGCACAGAGGGTGATGGTCAGCGAGCACGGGGGGTGATGGTCAGCGAGCACAGGGGGTGATGGTCAGTGAGCACAGGGGGTGATGGTCAGCGAGCACAGGGGGTGATGGTCAGCGAGCACGGGGGTGATGGTCAGCGAGCACGGGGGGTGATGGTCAGCGAGCACAGAGGGTGATGGTCAGCGAGCACAGGGGGTGATGGGTGAACGGGACTTGGTGCCAGTTAGGACACGGGCAGCAGAACCTTGGATGACCTCAAGTTTACGTAGGGTGGAATGTGGGAGGCCAGCCAGGAGTGCGTTGGAATAGTCAAGTCTAGAGGTAACAAAGGCATGGATGAGGGTTTCAGCAGCGGATGAGCTGAGGCAAGGGCGGAGATGGGCGATGTTACGGAGGTGGAAATAGGCGGTCTTAGTTGTGCTGCGGATATGTGGTCAGAAGCTCATCTCGGGGTCAAATATGACACCAAGGTTGCGAACAGTCTGGTTCAGCCTCAGACAGATGTTCGGGAGAGGGATGGAGTCGGTGGTCAGGGAACGGAGTTTGTGGCAGCATCCGAAGACAATGGCTTCGGTCTTCCCAATAGTTAGTTGGAGAAAATTTCTGCTCATCCAGAACTGGATGTCGGACAAGCAGTCTGACAATTTAGAGACAGTGGAGGGGTCGAGAGAGGTGGTGGTGAGGTAGAGCTGGGTGTCGTCAGCATACATGTGGAACGTGACGCTGTGTTTTCGGATGATGTCGCCAAGGGGCAACATGTAGATGAGAAATAGGAGGGGGCCAAGGATAGATCCTTGGGGGACACCAGAGGTAACGGTGCGGGAGCAGGAAGAGAAGCCGTTGCAGGTGATTCTCTGGCTACGATTAGATAGATAAGAATGGAACCAGGCGAGGGCAGTCCCACCCAGCTGGACAATAGAGAGGCGTTGGAGGAGGATGGTGTGGTCAACTGTCGAAGGCTGCAGATAGGTCGAGAAGGACGAGGAGGGATAGTTTACCATGGTCACAGACACATAGAATGTCATTTGTGACTTTGACAAAGGCCATTTCAGTCCTGTGGCAGGGGCGGAAACCTGATTGGAGGGATTCAAACGTGGAATTCCGGGAAAGATGGACACAGATTTGGGAGGGGACAACACGTTCAAGGACTTTGGAGAGGAAAGGGAGGTTGGAGATGGGGCGGTAGTTTGCAAGGACGGAGGGGTCAAGGGTCGTTTTTTTTGAGGAGAGGGGTAATGACGGCAGATTTGAGGGAGAGGGGGCAGTACCTGAGGAGAGAAAACTGTTAACAATATCAGCTAACATGTGGGCCAGGAAGGGAAGTTGGGTGACGTCTGAGCCAAGGCAGTAAATGGAGGCAGGCTATGCCACATGGGGGGGCATCAGCCAACCCTGTCCTCATCGACACCTACACGCTCTCTAACAGGGGCCGTGGGCGAGCTTTCTGCTCCGAGGTGAGGTGCACTGACCAGCTAACTCAATGGAGCCTCAGGCATGCATATGGCTTTGTACCATGAAGGCTACTGAGCCATTGGGCAGGTGTTGAAGAGGAGGCTCAGCTCTGGATATGTGAGGGGACATTGTCGCTAGGCTTCCACAAACAGCAACTGGGTCCCTCAGCCTCTCTCCTTGTGGTGACGCCTCGTTTCACAAGACAGAGACAATTGCTTCAACAATTTCCCCATCAATACACAAATGATACACCAACACTGCAGGAGGAAGAGCCAATTCCCACATGATTGCCTGATTTCCATTGTATCCTCGCCAACAATTTCAAGTAATTGGTGTTTTTGGTGCAGCGCTAATTGTAAGTGTAACGTATTATCACATGGTTTGTCACATGGTTTATTATGAGCATGCTCAGTTCGCTCTGGCCTAGTAAACAAGCACCTTGACTCGCAACTCATCCTGTCTCTGTCCTTCATTTGTTCCACCCACATATATTACATTATGGCGACGAGGATGGGATCCCAAAGCCATTTTTAGGGATCATGGAAGGACACAGCGTTCAACCTTTGAGTGGACAAGTTTAAGGTGAATTTGTGACACCTAAACTGAATTTTTGCGATGTTTTACTGTTAATGCTGATGCAGAATTGTCTGTGCTCCGCCTTCGTGTGTGTGTCTACACAGCAACAGCGGCGTTGATTCTCACAGGTACACAGGTAGCGGCTGAGTCACTGTTCAACGGGATCGGGACAATCATGGCCGCACCCACAGGACTCATCGGAAGCCTCGGCATGTATGACCGAGCTTGCGAACTATTCAGTTCTTACATTGAGCGGATGGCGATGTTTTTTAAGGCCAATAACATTATTGAGACCGAAGGTGCAGATGAGAATGTTCAAGCTCAAAATAAAGTAATTTATGAACAAAAAAAAGCTATTTTTCTAAAGGAGATCAGGTCAGATGTCTACGGAATGTTGACAAACCTACTCGCACCAGGGAAAGCGAAGGATGTGTCATTTGAAGAAATTGTCGAGAAACTCGAGGACCATTTTGACCCAAAGCCATTAGAAATAGCAGAGAGCTAGAAGTTTGGTACCAGAAACCAAAACCAAAGAGAAACCATCAGTGAATACATTGTAGCTTTTAAAAACCGGTCTTTGCATTGTAACTTCCGCACATTTTTGGATCGTGCGTTGCGAGATCAGTTTGTGTGTGGACTGGTGGATGAGCGCACACAGTCCAAGTTACTGAACACTCCGAACCTAACGTTTGACATAGCGTGCAAAGTTGCCCTATCTATAGAGATGACGTCTATTAATGCGAGGGAGCTCCGTCCAACTCAAGTGACTAGTGCAGCTGAGGTCTACAGTCACAAAGCCACCGCCAAACCTAAAGCTGTGAGATTGGTTCAAAAGCATGTCGGTGAGAGCGGTTCAGTGAATTGTTATCGCTGCGATGGAAATCACTCACCACAGAAAGACTTCCATACAAAACCTTTGATCAACGAGCAACATATTGATATGTGTATCGACACGGCGGTGGACTGCTCTATCATGAGTAAGGACACATATAAGTTTAATCAAATACCACTTACAAAGAGTACCGTAGAGTTAAAAACCTACTCCGGAGAAATCCTAGAGACATGTGGACAAATGGAATGTACAGTTCAGCACAATGGCCAGTCAGTAAAGCTGCCTTTTATTGTAGCTCGCTACAACAACAGGCCAACCCTCATGGGCAAAGACTGGTTGAGAAAGTTAAAACTAAACTGGAAAAACATCTTCAGTGTAGATGCTTCAAAGAAGCAACTTGACACAATGCTGAACAAGTATAAAAGCATGTTCTCAGACAGTTATGAGGGCATCACTGGGTATGACGCACATATTCGCATCAAGTCCAACGTGAAGCCTGTCTATTGTCCTCTTCTTCTTCGGCAGTCCCTCGGAACCGAGGATGACTTGCTTCCACATTAAAAATGAGTTCTCAGGTGACTGATGAGTCCAATGTGGGACCTACAGTCTCTGTCACAGGTGGGGGCAGACGGTTTTTGAAGGGGCGGGTGGGTGGGGTGCTTGGGTTGACGTGCGCTCCTTCCGCTGTTTGTGCTTGGCTTCCACTTGCTCCTGGCAAAGAGACTCGAGGTGTTCGGCGCCTTCCCGGATGCTTCTCCTCCACTTTGTGCAGTCTTGGGCCAGGGATTCCCAGGTGTCGGTGGAGATGTTGCACTTTTTCAAGGAGGCTTTGAGGGTGTCCTTGAAGCGTTTCCTCTGCCCACCTGGGGCTCTCTTGCCGTGTCAGAGCTCTGAGTAGAGCGCTTGTTTTGAGAGTCTCGTATCAGGCATGCGGACGATGTGGCCCGTCCATCAGAGCTGATCGAGCGTGGCCAAAGCTTCGATGCTGGGGATGTTGGCCTGAGCGAGAACACTGACGTTGGTGCGCCTATCCTGCCAATGGATTTGCAGGATCTTGCGGAGGCAGCGTTGGTGGTATCTCTCCAGTGCTTTGAGGTGCCTGCCGTACATGGTCCATGTCTCTGAAGCATACAGCAGGGCGGGTATCACTACTGCTCTGTAGACCATGAGCTTGGTGCTGGGTTTGAGGTCCTGGTCTTCAAACACTCTCTTCCTCAGGCGACCGAAGGCTGCACTGGCACACTGAAGGTGGTGTTGGACTTCGTCATCAACGTCTGCCCTTGTTGATAGTAGGCTCCCGAGGTATGGAAAGTGGTCCACGTTGTCCAAGGCCTTGTCGTGGATTTTGATAATCGGGGGGGCAGTACTGCGTGGCGGGGGCAGGTTGGTAGAGGACCTTTGTCTTACGGATGTTTAGTGTAAGGCCCATGCTTTCGTACGCTTCGGTGAAGGTGTTGACAATGGTTTGGAGTTCGACCTCAGAGTGTGCGCAGACGCAAGCGTCATCTGCATACTGTAATTCGATGACAGAGGATGGGACGACTTTGGATCTGGACTGGAGGCGACGGAGGTTGAACAGTTTCCCGTTTGTTCTGTAAATTAGCTCCACTCCAGCGGGGAGCTTACTGAGGGTGAGATGGAGCATTGCAGCAAGGAAGATCGAGAAGAGTATTGGTGTGATGACACAGCCTTGTTTGACCCCGGTCCGTACGTGAATTGGGTCTGTGGTGGATCCGTTGGTCAGGATCACGGCTTGCATGTCATCGTGAAGTAGGCGGAGGATGGTGACAAACTTTTAAGGGCAGCCGAATTTGAGGAGGACACTCCATAATCCCTCACGATTGACGGTGTCGAAGGCCTTTGTGAGGTCAAAGAAGGCCATGTACAGCGGTTGGTGCTGTTCCCTGCATTTCTCTTGTACTTGACGCGCGGTGAAGATCATGTCCATTGTGCCCCTTAGTGGGCGGAATCCGCATTGCGACTCTGGGAGGAGCTCTTCAGCCACTGGGAGAAGGCGATTGAGGAGGATTCTTGCGATGACTTTCTCTGTGGCAGACAGCAGGGAGACTCCACTGTAATTACCGCAATCGGACTTGTCACCTTTCTTGAAGATGGTCACGATTACGGTGTCTCTGAGATCCCCTGGCATGCTCTCCTCCTTCCAAGTAAGAGAAATGAGTTCATGTATTCGCGCCAATAGTGCTTCTCCGCCATGATTTAGTGCCTCGGCGGGGATTCCATCTGCTCCTGAGGCCTTGTTGTTCTTCAGTTGTTGGATGGCCTTTTCAACCTCATACCGGGCTGGGGTTGTGCTGAGGTGGTGGCGGGTAGCATGCTGCGGGATGGAGTTGAGGACACTCGTGTCGAAGACAGAGTCTCAGTTAAGGAGATCTTCGAAGTGCTCCTTCCAGCGGGCACTGACTGCCTCTCTGTCCTTGATGAGTACCTCTCCATTGTTGGCCCGCAGTGGGGTAGGACCTTGGGTGCTTGGGCCGTAGGTGGTCTTGACTGCGTTAAAGAATCCATGCACGTCGTGGTTGTCGGCTAGCTGCTGGATCTCCTGCGCTTTCTCCACCCACCATCTGTTCTTTAGGTCGCAAGTTTTTTGTTGGACCTCGGCCTTCAGGCGCCTGTAGAGCTGCTTTCTTGCTCTCGAGTTCTGTTGCTGTTTCCAGATCAGGAATGCCTTGCGCTTGTGGCTTATTAGCTCCTGGATCTCCTGGTCGTTCTCGTCGAACCAGTCTTGGTGTTTCCTGGATGAGTGACCGAGCGTCTCTTCACAGGTGCTGATTATGGAGGCCTTGAGAGCAGACCAGGCGCTGTGGACACTCTGTGTCTCTGAATCATTGGGAGTCGTCAGGTTGGTTGTAAGGCAAGGCCAGTCCCCTATGTGTTGAAAAGTCAGGTGGAGGAAGAGCTAGAGAAACTGAGAGAGAACAGCGTGCTAGTAAAAACTGATAAAAGTGAATGGGCTACCCCGATCGTGGTAGTGCCCAAAGCAGACAAAACTGTACGCTTGTGCGGAGACTACAAAGTTACTATCAACCAATCAGTTGACAATGAACAGTACCCGTTACCTACATCGCAAGGTTTGTATGTAGCACTCTCTGGGTCAAAGGTTTTCTCCAAGCTTGACCTGTCGCACACTTACGCTCAGCTGAATGTTGACAAAGAGAGTCAACAGTTTCTCACCATCAACACACACAAGGGACTGTACTCATACACCAAGCTGCCGTATGGTGTAAAGTCCTCCCCCGAAATCTTCCAGGCTACGATGGATAAGATTTTGCAAGGAGTTCCAAATTACTTATGCAATCAAGATGATGTGCTGATCACAACAAGCAGTGAGGAAGAAAATCTAGAAGTGTTAGATATAGTGCTTCAAAGGCTGGATTCCCACAATGTCAAATTGAAAAGGAGCAAATGTGCTTGTGTGCAGCCCGAGGTTGTGTACCTTGGTCTGAACGTTGATGCAAAGGGCTTGCAGCCAGTGACGGAAAAGGTTGATGCTGTCATCAATGCTCCAAAGCCACAGAACGTTTCTGAGTTAAGATCTTTCCTTGGAATGGTCCAGTACTATGCACGTTTCTTACCTGGGTTAGCGACCGTGTTGGCTCCATTGCACGAGCTCAAGAAGGATGTCCAGTGGAAATGGACGAAAGCGCAACAGGAAGCTTGCGAGGCTTGTAAGAGAAGTCTCTCTAGCGATGCTCTACTTGTGCACTACAACACAGAGTGTGAGCTTAAGTTAGTGTGTGATGCTTCCAGCTACGGTGTGGGAGCTGTCATAAGCCACGTAATGGATGACGGCCAAGAGAAACCAATCGCGTTCACATCGCGAACCCTCACAAAGAGCGAAAGAATCTACGCGCAAATTGAAAAGGAAGCCCTCGTCATAGTGTTTGGAATCAAGAAATTCCAACAGTTCCTGATCGGCAGAAAGTTTACCCTGATAACCGATCACAAACCGTGCCTAGCAATATTGGGGCCCAAATCTGCCATCCCTGCAATGGCCGCATCAAGAATGCAACGTTGGGCAGTGTTGTTGTCACAATATGACTACACGATTGAATGTCGCACTTCAAAGCAAAACACAATCGCAGATGCCTTGTCCACATGAGGACTCGTGTTGGGAGTGAAGGTGAGATTTTCACTCTAGGTGCTGTTGACAAAGACTTTCCCGTGAATGCAGCTGAGATTGCGGAGAGGAATATGGACATTGTTTTTAAGGGGAAACAGTGTAATATATTATCACATGGTTTGTCACATGGTTTAGTATGAGCATGCTCAGTTCGCTCTGCCCTAGTAAACAAGCACCTTGACTTGCAGCTCATTGTGTCTCTGTCCTTCATTTGTTCCACCCACATATATTACAGTGAGGTAGAGTGGGACACGGTTCCTAGTATTGGCAACGGCTTACGACCATGGTTAGCAGGCTGAGATTTTACCTCTGGGTCTGGATTACAGTGTAGTTCAGGCAGAGAGATGAACAATCCCTTTCTCAGTTAATGGTAAATGTTCAACATGAAATGGATTTCTAGAAATCTCTTGTTTCTGGATTCATTCTACATTTGAGCTATCGGTCAGCTACAGCCTGGGTTAGATACAGAGTAAAGCTCCCTCTACACTGTCCCGTTAAACACTCCCAGGGCAGGTACAGCACGGGTTAAATACAGAGTAAAGCTCCCTCTACACTGTCCCGTAAAACACTCCCAGGGCAGGTACAGCACGGGTTAGATACAGAGTAAAGATCCCTCTACACTGTCCCGTAAAACACTCCCAGGGCAGGTACAGCACGGGTTAGATACAGAGTAAAGCTCCCTCTACACTGTCCCGTAAAACACTCCCAGGGCAGGTACAGCACGGGGTTAGATACAGAGTAAAGCTCCCTCTACACTGTCCCATCAAACACTCCCAGGGCAGATACAGCATGGGTTAGATACAGAGTAAAGCTCCCTCTACACTGTCCCATCAAACACTCCCAGGGCAGATACAGCACGGGTTAGATACAGAGTAAAGCTCCCTCTACACTGTCCCATCAAACACTCCCAGGACAGGTACAGCACGGGTTAGATACAGAGTAAAGCTCCCTCGACACTGTCCCATCAAACACTCCCAGGGCAGATACAGCACGGGTTAGATACAGAGTAAAGCTCCCTCTACACTGTCCCATCAAACACTCCCAGGACAGGTACAGCACGGGTTAGATACAGAGTAAAACTCCCTCTACACTGTCCCATCAAACACTCCCAGGGCAGGTACAGCACGGGTTAGATACAGAGTAATGCTCCCTCTACACTGTCCCATCAAACACTCCCAGGGCAGGTACAGCACGGGTTAGATACAGAGTAAAGCTCCCTCTACACTGTCCCATCAAACATTCCCAGGGCAGGTACAACATGGGGTTAGATACAGAGTAAAGCTCCCTCTACACTGTCCCATCAAACCCCTCAGAAGGCAAACACGGGACACAACCAACAGGGTACCCTATGTCGTCCAGTACTTCCCCGGAGCGGAGAAACTACGCCATGTTCTTCGCAGCCTTCAACATGTCATCGATGACGACAAACACCTCGCTAAGGCCATCCCCACGCCTCCACTACTTGCCTTCAAACAGCCGCCTAACCTCAGAAGTACCATCGTTCGCAGCAAATTACCCAGCTTTCAGGATAACAGCGACCACGACACCACACAACCCTGCCATGGCAAACTCTGCAAGACATGCCAGATCATCAACACAGATACCACCATCACACGTGAGGACACTACCCACCAGGTACATGGTACATACTCATGTGACTCGGCCAACGTTGTCTACCTCATACGTTGCAGGAAAGAATGCACCGCGGCATGGTACATCGGCGAGACCATGCAGACACTGAGACAACGTATGAACGAGCACCGCGCAACAATCGCCAGGCAGGATTGTTACCTCCCAGTCGGGGAACACTTCAGCAGTCAAGGACATTCAGCCTCGGATCTGCGGGTAAGCGTTCTCCAAGGCAACCTTAGAAACACACGACAACGCAAAATCATCGAGCAGAAACTGATAGCCAAGTTCCGCACTCATGAAGACGGTCTCAATCGGGATCTTGGGTTTATGTCACGATACATGACGTGATCCGGACTCGAGTCGTCGTTAGCTTGTTCACAGATGTGATTCCCAGTAAAAAAAGTAAAAATTTTCCCAGTAAAAAAGTAAAAAAATGTTAAAGCTTTTCGTTTTACATACAGACGGCAGCTTTTGACACGTTAGAACCCCTGCGACTACACCTCATTGTCTCAGTTGTATCTTGCTATGTCTTTGATGTGGTACCTTCCTGGCTGACTTAATTAACTTTATCACACCTCGGCAGATAGTCAGGATGATTTAATTTATTGGTCTGCAATTGTAAAGTACACATTCTTTGTTTTCCATCTATATATGCTTTGGAGATTCTGTATCTAATTTACTTCACCTGAGGAAGGAGCAAATCGATAGCTCCGAAAGCTTGTGATTTCAAATAAAACTGTTGGACTATAACCTGGTGTTGTGCGACCTCTCAATTTTGTCCATCAAACAATCCCAGGGCAGGTACAGCACGGGTCAGATACAGAGTAAAGCTCCCTCTACACTGTCCCATCAAACACTCCCAGGGCAGGTACAGCATGGGTTAGATACAGAGTAAAGCTCCCTCTACACTGTCCCATCAAACACTCCCAGGGCAGGTACAGCACGGGTTAGATACAGAGTAAAGCTCCCTCTACACTATCCCATCAAACACTCCCAGGGCAGGGACATTCCCCTGATGTTATAACTCAACAAAAATCTTCAAAATCAGCAGACACACAACAGATATTGAGGTTATTCTCTCATCACTTGATGAAGCTTTGATTTTGAAAGGGGGCGGGTTGCTCGGGTGAGACAGGCTGGCTGTGAGATGGGTGCTGTCATGCAGACAGAAGGGCAGGGTGTTTTGCAACGTGTAGCTCTGGTTTATTTTGTGGAGGGAGTGGCCCCTCGGCTGATCTCAGCTCTCCTGGCTCCAGTCTTTAAAGCCGCCCCGCCCTCCAGCAGCCGCTAGTCATTTCTGTGGGAGGGAGAAAGCTTTATAGGATCGGCAGGGCAGCCCGGAATGTAGCATTCAACTGGGTTGAGCCTCGCAGCATCAAGTGACACCACACACGGACTCTGAGACATTGACACCATCAACAAACCCTCACTGGAGCGAAGGAGCAATTCAGCACACGCGACTTTAGAGGTGAGTGTCAGCAGCTTTGTTTGTTTTTGAATAAGAAGAGAAAGTATCAGGAATCATTCCAGTCTTTTGAAACTAAAGTTCCGTGAAAGGGGAATGGGAGAAGGAGGGTGAGTGTCCACCTGTCGATCTGGAGAGCCTCTAGTTTGTTGATTGAACCAGATGTGAGTTCAGGAGGCTGGCGACTCTCCTCCCAGCGATTGGCTGGTGGTTAGTGTGAAACTCTTTCGACAGGATGCTGAATTTCAGCCAGGTCCTGATGCCGGGATCAGGAGGAGTCACAATGCCAGCGTGATGCCCAGGACTGGTGCGTGCAATGCCCCCACACACTGAGTGCCTGGTCCTTGGGCCGGGGAGCGAGGGGTTTGGCTGGCATTGGCTGGGCAGTGCCACGTAGGGAGATGAGGGAGTGCAGGGGCGCGAGGGGCACCTCCGGCCTGCTGCATGGATCTAACGGTGGGTTCCAGAGGGCATTGGGAGTGATAAAGAGGAGGTGTTAGAAAGGCTGGCTGTACTTAAAGTAGATAAATCACCAGGAGCGGATGGGATGTACTAGGATGCTGAGGGAAGTGAGGGTGGAAATCGCGGAGGTACTGGCCATAATCTTCCAATCCTCCTTCGATACGGGGGTGGTGCCAGAGGACTGGAGAATTGCAAATGTTACACCCTTGTTCAAAAAAGGGTGTAAAGATAAACCCAGCAACTACAGGCCAGTCAGTTTAACCTCAGTAGTGGGGAAGCTTTTAGAAACGATAATCAGGGACAAAATTAACAGTCACTTTGGACACGTGTGGATTAATTCAGGAAAGACAGCACGAATTTGTTAAAGGCAAATCGTGTTTAACCAACTTGATCGAGTTCCAAAAGGTGTTCGACAAAGTGCCACATAATAGGCTCGCCAGCAAAGTTGAAGCCCATGGAATAAAAGGGACAGTGGCAGCATGGATATGAAATTGGCTAAGTGACAGGAAACAGAGAGTAGTGGTGAACGGTTGTTTTTCGGACTGGAGGAATGTATACAGTGGTGTTCCCCAGGGGTCGGTTCTAGCTTTCTTGATACATATTAATGACTTGGACGTGGGTGTACAGGGCACAATTTCAAAATTTGCAGATGACACAAAACTTGGAAGTATAGTGAACAGTGAGGAGGAGAGTGATAGACTTCAGGAAGACATAAACAGGCTGGTGAAATGGGCGGACACGTGGCAGATGAAATTTAATGCAGGAAAGTGTGAAGTGATACATTTTGGTAGAAAGAATGAGAAGAGGAAATATAAACTAAAGGGTATAATCCTGAAGGGGGTGCACGAACAGAGAGACCTGGGGGTATGTGTGCACAAATCGTTGAAGGTGGCAGGGCAGGTTGAGAAAGCAATTAAAAAGGCTTACGGGATCTTGGGCTTCATGAATAGAGGTATAGAGTACAAAATCGTGGAAATTATGATGAACCTTTATAAAACACTGGTTCGGCCCCAACTGGAGTATTGTGTCCAATTCTGGGCACCGCACTTTCGGAAGGATGTGAAGGCCTTGGAGAGGGTGCAGAAAAGATTGACGAGAATGATTCCAGGGATGAGGGACTTCAGTTACGTGAATAGACTGGAGAGGCTGGGGATGTTCTCCTTGGAGCAGAGAAGATTGAGAGGAAATTTGATAGAGGTGTTCAAAATCATGAGGGGTCTGGACAGAGTAGATAGAGAGAAACTATTCCCATTGGGCAGCGAGTGATTATGATCTGGAATGCACTGCCTGAAAGGATGGTGGAGGCAGACTCAATCACGGCTTTCAAAAGGGAGTTGGATTAGTATCTGAAGGAAAAAAAGTTTCAGAGCTACGGGGGAAGGGCGGGGGAGTGGGACTAGCTGAGAGTCGGCACGGGCTCGACGGGCCCAATGGCCTTCTGCCATGCTGTAACCATTCTATGATTCAATGATTGACCCATCAGCCTGCCCACTCGGCCTATGCAACAGGGAAAGAGAACACACATCCCATCAGACTCCTCCCAGAAAGAAAAGGAATCAATAATGGATTTAGTTACAAGAAAGGAGCCGGTGATTGAGTGTGTGGAATAAGAAGGGAAAAGGATAGGAAGCAGTGCCAGGGAGAAGGTTGCTGAGGTTACTGCGGGCCGGAGCTTGGGAATCAGTGTCCTTTGCTCATGCGAGCACACACTGGGGATCTGCTCGCTCCGTATCTCTCCATTAGTAGCTCAGTGAGTGCCCCGGCTCCTGTACGGCTAATCGAAAGTGGGAACTTGCTTTCCTTTTACTCATGTTACAGTTAATACTGTGGAGAAAAATCGCTGAAATAATATCTAGCAGGAGAGTTGGTAGCCCGAGGGCACAGCTTTAAGATCATTGGCAAACGAGCCAGAGGTGGAGATGAGGAGAATTTTCTTTACACAGCGAGTTGTTGTGATCTGGAACGCGCTGCCTGAAAGGGCGGTGGAAGCAGATTCAATAGTAACTTTCAAAAGGGAATCGGATAAATACTAGAAGAGGAAAAATTCACAGGGCTCTGGGGAAAGAGCAGGGGGGAGTGGGACTAATGGGAGAGCTCTTTCAAAGAGCCGGCACAGGCAGGATGGGCCGAATGGCCTCCTTCTGTGCTGTAAGATTCTATGATTCTAATATTTAAAATTCACAGTGTTGCTCTCTCTAAATCTTGGCACGGGATGATGCTCTGCCCCGAGTCGTTCCTAGCACCTTCCTGAAAACCGTTAACCTGCCCCCTCTTTGCACAGCCGTGCGCTGCGGAGTGTTACTGAATCCTGTAACTGCACGGGCCTGGCAGCTACCCACAGTCAGTGCAGGCCAGGGGTACTGAGCGGAGGCTTTATACGGGGACAGGTTCAGCCTGCGAGTTCCTGCTTGAGAAACCCAAGTGGAGCCGTTCTCTGCTATCAATGCATCAGCTGCACTCAGACCGACAATCACTGGAGAAAGCTGATCAGCGGTTTGTAACGTGTCCGCTGCTGCACGGAATGGAGTGGGGGATAAATATTTGAAGCAGAGGAGATATAAAGGCTACAGGGAGAGCATGGGGATGTGGGATTAGTTTTAGGTTGCTACAGCAAAGAGCTAGCACAGATACGATGGGGCGAATGGCCTCCTTCTATGCTGTAAGTCTCCATCTAGGTTCTAAGTTAAGGGAGGAAGTGCTGCCCTAGTCAAAGTCAACCAATGATTAGACATTGTATCCACCTCCACGCACTGGCAATAAGTGACAATTAGTGAATCCTTGTACTGGTCAGAGGTGAGGCCATTTTGGAATCTCTGCCTCTCAATCTTCAAAAGGGCAAAGCTGGATTGGAGAGGGTTCAGAGAGTGAGTGACAAGAAGGAGTCAGCCATTTAGACTCGTGAGTTATGCGGAAATACTACAGCGCTGAAATTGTTTCAGTTTGAGAAAAGCAATCGAGGGGAACCTGAAACGGCTCCTTAAAAGGGATAGATGTGAGCAGGGACACTGGGTTCAAATTAATAAATTGCCACAGAGACCGCAGATTAGAAGAAACTTTATGACCCACTGAACCATTAAATGCCTCACAGTTACCAGCAACAGCAGCTGGTGTTATTGATTAACTCCCAAAGACGCTGGATCAATTAAACCAGCCGACATGCCTAACTGCTAAAATATCTGCTGATCGGGGCAGGGATCCAATGGGGGGGAGACTTCCCCCTGCCCCAACCCCATTTCCCTGGGTCAGAGGTCATTCCCTTTGCACAGTAGATTCCCGGTGAGATTCCAGCCATCGAGAGTAAGCCCGCCAGTGCCAAGGTGGAAATAACCCCAGCAAGGATGCTGCCTCAACGCCAGCGGAGACCGAGAGGAACCTACACAGAGGCGGAAGTACCTCGAAGGGCAAATCACATGCCCCCCCCCCCCGAAGGTATTACATCGAATGTACGGCACAGAAACAGGCCATTCGGCCCAACTGGTCCGTGCCGGTGTTTCTGCTCCACACGAGCCTCCTCCCACCCCTCTTCATCTCACCCGATCACCAGATCCTTCTATTCCCTTCTTCCTCATGTGTTTATCCAGCTTCCCCTTAAATCCATCTATACTATTCGCCTCACCCACTCCCTGTAGTAGCGAGTTCCACATTCTCACCACTCTCTGGGTAAAGAAGTTTCTCCTGAATTCCCGATTGGATTTATTAGTGACTATCTTATATTGATGGCCCCTAGCTGAGACCAGGGCCGTCAGCGCTAACGTGTTGGGGTCGACTGGACGGAGAGCAAGCTGCTAAACAGGCTCTCTTCCTCCATTGGGAAGGACCTCAAGACCTTTACTACCTCATCCTCCCATCTTAAACATACATGGTTAAACAAAACTCTCAGGTGGACGTAAAAGATCCCACGGCGTTATTCGAAGAAGAGCAGGGGCGTTCTCCCCGGTGTCCTGGACAATATTTATCCCTCAAACAACATCACTAAAAAACAGATGATCTGGTCAATATCACATTGCTGTTTGTGGGATCTTGCTGTTTGCAAATTGGCTGCTGCGTTTGCTACATTACAACAGTGACTCACCTGATTCTCTGTAAACGCTTTGGGATGTCCTGAGGTCATGAAAGGCGCTATAGAAATGCAAGTTCTTTCTTTCTTTATGGGGCAGACAGGCGGGAAATCGCTCAGGGACCTGGGCCTTGCGCCAGTGGCTCTCTGCGGGCGGGAAGAGTGACAAGCCACTGTCCTGGTCGGGGAAGAGAATTTCCCCCTACTTCTGTTCAAAGAGAGGGTACAGCAAATGCTGGCAACCCATGGTGCTGGGACTGGGAGGGGATGTTGTCTGTGGAGAGTAGGGGACTAGGAGAGATGTGGGGACAGAGAGGATTGCCAGGGTATTAAATAACTGGGGTAGAGTCCACGGTGCACAGATTGGTGTTTGGAAGGAGTGGGAATGATGGGGCAAATGACCGTATCTCCTTCACTGTGGCTCTTAAAATCTAGCACTTCGACCCATTGTAACTTGGCCAACTCTAGTCACAACCACTGGTCACGGCTGAGAGGGGGAGATGGCAAGGAGCAGAATGGTGCAGTCAGATACAACACTGAGCTTGTGTGTCTGGATCCTGGGCTGGAATCCCGGTCTGATGGGATGGGCGTCTCCTGATTGTGAGGATCTCAGCCAGCCTCAGAATGGGCCCACATCAAAAAAACTGGCACTAAATTGATCATCAGTGGCCAAATGGACAGATTGTGTGGAAACTGGAAATATTACCCAGGCAGAAATGGGACTGAGGCACATCTTTGGGAC
Source organism: Squalus acanthias (assembly GCA_030390025.1). Classification (NCBI taxonomy): domain Eukaryota; kingdom Metazoa; phylum Chordata; class Chondrichthyes; order Squaliformes; family Squalidae; genus Squalus; species Squalus acanthias. The sequence goes on along the minus strand of CM059437.1, from coordinate 2,083,611 downwards.
AGTGTAGAGGGAGCTTTACTCTGTATCTAACCCGTGCTGTACCTGCCCTGGGAGTGTTTGATGGGGACAGTGTAGTGGGAGCTTTACTCTGTGTCTAACCCGTGCTGTACCTGCCCTGGGAGTGTTTGATGGGACAGTGTAGAGGGAGCTTTACTCTGTATCTAACCCCGTGCTGTACCTGCCCTGGGAGTGTTTGATGGGGCTGTGTTGATGGAGTTTTACTCTATTTCTACCCTGTCGTACAACACTCTCATTATTCACTTTGATGAGCGCTAAAAACGTAAAGTTGACTGAGTTGACAATGCTGGTGTGATGTCCTCAGTTGTTGAATGGGATTGTGCGAGTGAGCAGTTTAAAGGAAGCCTGCATTGGACGGTTACTTCCTCTCATTGTGAACAGGTGGTGTTGGCTCACGACTGATGTCGAGATGCTCCTGCAGCCTTGGGTTTGTGAGCTGGAATTCATTCTACTAGCTGTTAAACAATGAGAGAGGCCGAGGAGAGGCGGTGCAGCGGGTCAGTGAGATATTTAAAGCTCACAGGCATGAAATCGGAATGCCTCTACCACACCCAGAGGAGAAGCCAAGACAATAGACTTGGTCACAGGCGCAATGAATCATCGTTTCCATAGAAACAAACAGGAAGACCATCTGAGAGGAAAGCAGCTTTTGTGTTGCGCTGGGGAGACGCTTGGGAAATAAAGATAATTGAATGAGTGAGTTCAGCGATCAGCCCTGATCGAGTATTCGGAAAGTCAGGCAGTAAAACAAAACAAGAAATCAGAGCAAGGAGATTCCCTCGGGCTCGGTGTCGGGGGAAAGCTGCTCGTCTGTGGAGGCACGGAGTCATCTGCTGGTACTGAGGGTGTCGACCCCTTGCTGGGGGTGCTGGGTACGGTTCGATGGGTGCTGGGTACGGTTCTGCGGGTGCTGGGTACGGCTCTATGGGTGCTGGGTACGGTTCTATGGGTGCTGGGTACGGTTCTGCGGGTGCTGGGTACGGCTCTATGGGTGCTGGGTACGGTTCTATGGGTGCTGGGTACGGTTCTGCGGGTGCTGGGTACGGTTCTATGGGTGCTGGGTACGGTTTTATGGGTGCTGGGTACGGTTCTGCGGGTGCTGGGTACGGTTCTGCGGGTGCTGGGTACGGTTCTATGGGTGCTGGGTACGGTTCTATGGGTGCTGGGTACGGTTCTGCGGGTGCTGGGTACGGTTCTATGGGTGCTGGGTACGGTTCTGCGGGTGCTGGGTACGGTTCTGCGGGTGCTGGGTACGGTTCTGCTGGTGCTGGGTACGGTTCTATGGGTGCTGGGTACGGTTCTGCTGGTGCTGGGTACAGTTCTATGGGTGCTGGGTACGGTTCTGCGGGTGCTGGGTACGGTTCTGCGGGTGCTGGGTACGGTTCTATGGGTGCTGGGTACGGTTCTATGGGTGCTGGGTACGGTTCTATGGGTGCTGTCAGGGCTTTTGTTCGGGTGACCAGTCTTTATGTGTAAACCTAGGCAAGGAATGTTGTCAAGCTGTTCGACTGTGGGGGCATCACACCTAAGCCCAATCCTGTCTTCATCCACGGGGCAATGTATGCACTCTCCAGCAGGGGGCAAAGGACACTGAGCAGGAGCGAGGTTTCTTGCTTATGGCCCTCCCCACTCCAGGGCACTGAGCTGGGATCATTTCACGCACCGTAGACCAGGGATCGAGTCTGGAAAAATTTCCTTTGAATATAGAAGATTAAAGGGTGATCTAATTGAGGTGTTTAAGATGATTAAAGGATTTGATGGGGTAGAGAGAGAGAATCTATTTCCTCTGGTGGGGGAGTCCAGAACAAGGGGGCATAACCTTAAAATTAGAGCTAGGCCGTTCAGGGGTGATGTCAGGAAGCACTTCTTCACACAAAGGGCGGTGGAAATCTGGAACTCTCTTCCCCCCAAAAAGCTGTCGAGGCTGGGGGTCAATTGAAAATTCCAAAGCTGAGATTAATAGATTTTTGTTGGTTAAGCGTATTAAGGGTTACGGAACCAAGGCGGGTAGATGGAGTTAGGATACAGATCAGCCATGATCTCATTGAATGGCAGAACATGCTCGAGGGGCTGAATGGCCTCCTCCTGTTCCTATGTTCTGGACTGCAAGCCTCAGTTTCACACTAAGAGGTTCATTTACCCAGGGAGCTTGTACAATATATTTGAGAGACTGAGTCAGTGGGACTGGTTTTGATAAACAAGATGCTCAGAGTTGAGTGCAATAAATCCTGGTTACCGTTAACACCAAGAAACCATTTCCAGCCATGATCTCAGCCCCTACGCCCTTCCTTCACTCCTTGGACTCGCCAGTCCTGCCTGTTATCTGTGTGCGGAGAGAGAGTTAACCAGCGAGAGAGAACAGCACACAGCCCTGTGCTGTCCAACACTTGCTGCTGCAAATAATTTGTTAAATATTTTACTGACGTTAACATCATTCCGTGAGTCACTGTCTTCACCACACAATCAGTGGCTGGAGGTCTAGTCAGCTTCATCGCACTCCCTTCTCCACCCATCACCTGGACATCGCCTGCAGCCTAGCTCCACACTCGAGCATGACGTGAGGATTCATCAGGCATTGAATAATTCTGTGTTTCAGGAGTGACAAATCTAGGAGACGTTCCGACCTACCCTACCTGATTAGAAAATCCCGGCCTGCAGCTTGGAAAACAGGAACAGGAGGAGGCCATTCTGCCACTTGCCAGTCCTGCCATTCAGTTAGATTGTGGTTGATCTGGTCGTGTTCTTGCAGAGATTTGGCCGGGTGTTCGGACCACCAGGTTTTGAGCCGGCTCACTGGAGAACTTCCAAGTTATGATGACTGTGTCTAAGTTTTCCTCGGTTGCAGCACCTCGCCCCTGAGCCAGAGGGTTGTGGGTTCAAGCCCCACTCCAGGACTTGAGCACACAATCGAGTGCAGTTCCGCGGGAGTGCTGCATTGTCAGGAGAGCTGTCTGTTGCCTGTTCAGGTCGATGTGAAAGATCCCAATATATGGGAGTTCTCTCAGTGTCTTCATAAACTTGAGCTCATCCAAAACTCTGCTGCCCGTGTCCTAACTCGCACCAAGTCCCGTTCACCCATCACCCCTGTGCTCACTGACCTACATTGGCTCCCGGTCCAGCAACACCTCGATTTTAAAATTCTCATCCTTGTGTTCAAATCCCTCCATGCACTCGCCCCTCCCTATCTCAGTAACTTTCTTCAGCCTCACAACCCCCCGAGATCTCCGCGCTCACCTGGCCATGTGTTCCACTTGGACTTCTCAAAGGCGTAAAGAAAGGAATTTCCCAACAAGGCCCAGGAACTCCCCCCTGACAGCCCCTGATGTGGGTGTTGTGGGTGGATGATTTGCCCACCCCGAAACCGGAATTGAAATGTCTAAATGGGGCGGAATCCCAATGGAACTGGGCTCCAGCCCATATTCCAAGTCCCTCACCCAAATGGGCGGGAATTGCATTGAAGCCATCTCCCAACCCAGGAATTTCAGGGCCACAGTGTCTATAGTCCATCTCAGGGTCATCTTGACATCACATTGTCTGAATGACTAGGCTTGGATTCCCTCGAGTTTAGAAGATTAAGGGGTGATCTAATCGCGGTGTTTAAGATGATTAAATGAGTTGATCGGGTCGATAGAGAGAAACTCTTTCCTCTGGTGGGGGGGAGTCCAGAACAAGGGGGCAGAACCTTAAAATTAGAGCCAGGCCGTTCAGGGGTGATGTCAGGAAGCACTTCTTCACACAAAGGGCAGTGGAAATCTGGAACTCTCTCCCCCAAAAAGTGCTGTTGAGGCTGGGGGTCAAATGAACATTTCAAAAATGAGATTGATAGATTTTTGTTGGGCGAGGGTATTATGGTTACGGAACCAAGGTGGGTGGATGGAGTTAAGATACAGATCAGCCATGATTGAATTGAATGGCGGAACAGGCTCGAGGGGCTGAATGGCCTCCTCCTGTTCTGATGTTGTCCCTATGAATGCACGGAAGCTCCTTCGACAGCTTGTGATTAGCCTCTGGTAGAACAGTTATATTTAACATTGATTGCTAATCAATAAATGTATTTGATGCTTTTCTAGGTTTGTGGATAGATCCTTGATCAGAAAACACTTGCGGTTCCCAACAGCCAAGAGGACAAGCGTGAGAAGCAGCTGTCGGAGCTTGTGAGCACACCTTCCATTCTCAGTCCTGCTTCGAGCATCAGGCACCGATGAAGGACGGAGGTTTCCTCTCCGAAGTCATGTCGAGCCACACCATTCACGTGGACAGAAGTCAGAGTAGGTGCGCATCCCCTCGGGTGGAGACCATCGTCCTGAATGGTTCCTCGGCCAGTCGCGGTCAATCGAGAGTCGTCTGCCCAGGGCCCGCCTCCGTTTCCCGGTCAGACTCCTACAGCCACTGCCCGTCTGAGAGATGGGTCTGTCGGGAGATCAGGATGTCGCCTCCGAATCCCAGCTGCCAATCGCAGGACAGGTCTCAGCCTGGACTGGGCAGGTCCCAAACGATTGTGGTGAAGTCGGTCTCCAGTCAGAAGCCCCCCATCCATGACGGAGTCCGGCGGATGACTACAGCTCGGGTAATAGCGCACCACGGTTCTGGTGGTCCCCATGAGACGGCGAAAGCCTCTGAGCAATACTGGAGAAACACGGCAACCTCGAAACCAAACTGTGCGGAAGACGAACCTTTGTCTCCAAGTTTAGACGAAACGATTGAAAACCTCAACAACCTGATTTTAGAACTGGACCCCACCTTCCAGCCCATCAACACCTGCGCAAAGCCCAGCTACCTCCTGAACAGCAACAACAGACACCTGGGTAGACACAGCGAGGAACCCCCATTGGATGGACACAGCCCAGGTAGATATCTAACGTTCCATTGCAGTGTGAGCTGTGCAGAGCAGTGGAAACTGGGCAATGGAATGAAAGCTTTGCTGAGTGACTGATCCCCAAGGGCTGGCTCATGATGTAACCACACTGGGCACTGGGCTCTGGGCACTGGGCACTGGGCTCTGGGCACTGGGCTCTGGGCTCTGGGCACTGGGCACTGGGCTCTGGGCACTGGGCACTGGGCTCTGGGCACTGGGCACTGGGCTCTGGACACTGGGCACTGGGCTCTGGGCACTGGGCTCTGGGCTCTGGGCACTGGGCACTGGGCTCTGGGCACTGGGCACTGGGCTCTGGGCACTGGGCACTGGGCTCTGGACACTGGGCACTGGGCTCTGGGCACTGGGCTCTGGGCACTGGGCTCTGGACACTGGGCACTGGGCACTGGGCTCTGGGCACTGGGCTCTGGGCACTGGGCTCTGGACACTGGGCTCTGGGCACTGGGCTCTGGGCTCTGGGCACTGGGCTCTGGGCACTGGGCACTGGGCACTGGGCACTGGGCACTGGGCTCTGGGCTCTGGACACTGGGCTCTGGGCACTGGGCTCTGGACACTGGGCACTGGACACTGGGCTCTGGGCACCCTCCATTGATTAGGCCTTAGGAACTACCTGATTTTTTTCAAAGTCCTTCCAGCCTGGGACTGAGACTAGAGTTTAGTCTCAGGCTGGGGGTCGCGCTCAGGCTGGGGGTGGGACTGAGCACAGGCTGTTTGGGTGTTGAATCCCTGTGCTGCATCCCAGAGGATGGTTGGCCTGGTTTGGATAACATCAGACGACAGATTGAACAAGGAAAAAAATTGCAGGGCTATGGGGAAAGCGCGGGGGAGTGGGACTAACTGGATTGCTCTTCGAAAGAGCCGGCACAGACTCGATGGGCCAAATGTCCTCCTTCTGTGCTGTACTATTCCATGATTCTAATTCACCAGTGAAAATGACTTGGAATATTGTCAAAATAAACCCAATGTCCGGGTGGCCAGATGTGCTGTATGTGTTGTACTGAGCCACATGCAAAGTCCAAAGTTCTGCCCCCGCGCTGTGCCATCAGCTACTCTCAGACGGGTCAGGGCTGTGGAGCGACACTTGGCCTTAAGCTCCCCGGGTTTGTGACAGGAACAAACGGTCAGGGCTCAGGCCATTGCTGAGTCGAGCCCTCCTGGACAGTGCGTGTGTGTGTGCACCCTCGGGGGAGGGGAAGGATTTGCTTTGCTGTGATGACCCCACTGCGGGAATACTCTGCTGACGTTCGCTGTCTAGAATCACACACAAAGAGTGGCCACTTGGGTAAGGTGATACGGGCTATCAGTCCGCACCTGCGAGAGGGCGGGGAGAGATTGGGCGAGGTTCAGTTCGGAGTCACATGCTCCTGTAGAGTTTGCTTTGCTCTGGAACCATTTCCTGTCCCACCCTCTGGAACGCAAATAGTGTCAGGGTGCGGTTAATGCAGAACAGTGTTTGCACTGACAATCCGTGCTCCTGTTACAGCCCAGCCCAGCACGCTAAACACAGGCCAGCCCAGGCTATACACAGCACGATAAACACAGGCCAGCCCAGGCTATACACAGAACGATAAACACAGGCCAGCCCAGGCTATACACAGCACGATAAACACAGGCCAGCCCAGGCTATACACAGAACAATAAACACAGGCCAGCCCAGGCTATACACAGCACGATAAACACAGGCCAGCCCAGGCTATACACAGCACGATAAACACAGGCCAGCCCAGGCTATACACAGCACGATAAACACAGGCCAGCCCAGGCTGTACACAGAACGATAAACACAGGCCAGCCCAGGCTGTACACAGAACGATAAACATAGCCCAGCCCAGGATGTGTAGAGTGCCACAGGTATTTTGCAGAGCGAGAGGCAGATACCAAGGTTTGATGTCGGGGCAGGTTTGTACTTGAATATTGTTTGATCCTTTCCTTGATTGGCAACCTGCTTCACCCGAATCACACACAGCCCCCAGCCCCAGTCCCCAGCCCCATTCCCCCATTCCCCCAGTCCCCAGCCCCATTCCCCCATTCCCCCAGTCCCCATTCCCCCAGTCCCCATTCCCCCAGTCCCCAGCCCCATTCCCCCAGCCCCATTCCCCCAGTCCCCAGCCCCATTCCCCCAGTCCCCAGCCCCATTCCCCCATTCCCCCAGTCCCCATTCCCCCAGTCCCCATTCCCCCAGCCCCCAGCCCCATTCCCCCAGTCCCATTCCCCCAGTCCCCAGCCCCATTCCCCCAGTCCCCAGCCCCATTCCCCCAGTCCCCATTCCCCCAGTCCCCATTCCCCCAGCCCCCAGCCCCATTCCCCCAGTCCCCATTCCTCCAGTCCCCAGTCCCCATTCCCCCAGTCCCCATTCCCTCAGTCCCCAGCCTGAGTCCCAGCTCCGGGTGCTTCTCCACCCCTGAGATCTCGCTCCATCAGGCTGGCTTCAGTCGTTCACTGGTCTCCACTGAGCTGGATCCCATTTGATTTTTCTCCTCTCTGCCCCAGGAATTCTGATCTATGACGAATGGGATTCGAGAAGAACAAGAAACACCGAGCACAATGGCAGCACGACAATCAACGGCAGACACCAATCAGACTTGCCAGAACTGGGGGTCCAAACCACTGCCACCTCCAACACCGCGCCACACCACACGATGGTAGGTCCTCGGTAGAAGCTGCAGCTGCTTCTGTGTCCACACTGTCTGTCTGCTGATTGTTAGGCACAGAATGATTCTCCGTCACTGCTGAATCCCATCATTGAATGGTGGGCCTGGATGGGCAGATCTTCCTCTTGCACTCGAATTCTCCTTTAGTTCTGGAGGGTGAAGTGGCTTTTTTTAAAAGCAAGACTTGCATTTCTATAGCGCCTTTCACAACCTCTGGACGTCCCAAAGCGCTTTACAGCCAATGAAGTACTTTTGAAGTGTAGTCACTGTTGTAATGTAGGAAACACGGCAGCCAATTCGCGCACAGCAAGCTCCCAGAAACAGCAATGTGATAAATGACCAGATAATCTGTTTTAGTGATGTTGGTTGAGGGATAAATATTGCCAGGACACTGGGGAGAACTCCCCTGCTCTTCTTCGAAATAGTGGCCGTGGGATCTTTTACATCCACCTGAGAGAGCAGACGGGGCCTCGGTTTAACGTCTCGTCCGAAAGACGAAGGAATTCTCTGCTTCCATTCTTGACTTCCATGCTGCCTCCACTCTCTGATGAGAGAAGTGCGGCAGATCGACCCAGACCCACCCTGCTTAGAGCCAGCCAATAGAATGCTTAACGTTAGTTGCCCACCCTGGGGTGCCCAGGCCTAACGAGGAAGGGGAGGGGGGTGCCTGTGCTCCACTCACTGTGTGCACCATCGAGAACTCCGCATATAGCCTGATCGATGTGCCTGCGCTGTGTCATACTCGGTGTAGCCCACTCTTACCATCGTGGTTGTGTAGGCGCGAGCTCTGTAGGGTTCTCACTCTGGGCCATGCTGGGCGATGACGCCCTTCTATTCAAACATTCGCACATTTCCAGTAATTTTAATAATTACTCGTAACTAATGTGTTCTCTCTGCAGCCCAATATTCCTGGATACAACACGCTGGACGCTGGACAGACAGACTCAACCTCCACCTTCCGGCACGCTTACCCCAGTCTATCCATTTCCTCCACTCCACAATTCTGTGCCTCGTCTCCTGGTGAGATATGGGATCATCTGGATCTTGTAAGATTTGTCGGGGTTCTGCAACAAGGGCCCTTCAACTGGAAGTGTATCAGGCGTTCGTCAGAGGTCACGAACAGAAATCTCAGAGACACAAGTCCCAGGATCTGACGAGAGCAAATCCCTCAGTAACAACACTCTCCTCTCAGTGAGATAAGCAGCCTGCGCTGCTGTACCGGGACAAGTGTTGCTCCCAGACGGTTGGGTTGCTTTTTATTCACATCTAACTACTACGAATAGCACCTGAAGCCATCCAAGGTGATCTGTTGCACATGTGTCCCTGGGTGTAGGGGGTCTGAAAAGTGCCATCTTTTACTTCCAACCGAGAGGGCTGATGGGACCTCGGTTTAACGTCTCATCCGACAGTGCGGCGCTTCCGCAGTGCTGCCCCTCCGACAGTGCGGCGCTCCCTCAGTACTGCCCCTCCGACAGTGCGGCGCTCCCTCAGTACTGTAGTGAAGTGTCAGCCTAGATTATGGAGTGGGGAATCCAGGGACCAAATTAAAGGGCACAGCTCCCAGTATAGGACCTCGCTGAATGGGATCACTGAGAGAGACTCAGATGCCTGATTCACTGCGATTCCAACTCTATGGTACACTGATGTTATCATCAAAACATGTTCAAAAATGAATGAGTAACTGTCATGGAGTAATTATGAAATGATTGGACCTTATTAAACCCTGGGTGCAATTATCTGCAGTACAGTATTACACGGGTAGTCAGGTGCTCAAATCCTGGTTCGCTCAGGAACTAGATGTAAACAGTGCTGCTTCTAATCCGACGTGACTTTTGTCTCGAAGCCTGTTTGCTGATCCAATGATATTCCTCTGTGCTGATTGAGTTTAACTGACTGGCCTCATTCTACCAACCCAGTGCCTGTCCCAGCAGGATGTGGCCGGCCGAAGGGTAGTAAGCCCGGCCAAGATAAGCAGGAATGAATCGGTCTGAGCGTGAATCAGCCCAGGCGTGTCTGAGTCCAGGTGTGAATAACTGTGAGCGCTCTCATTAAACAAGCAATGCCCAGTGTTTGCACTTCCAGTGATGCCACAGGCAAGCTGTCGCGCCATGGCAACAGAGCTAACAACAAACGACATAGCTGTGTTTGATACAGGGATACAGATTACCAACCTTGCTCACTTTGGTTAAAGACACTTGCTAAATAACCCCAGCTCTCTGTCCTTTTTATATTGGTTGCTGGGAGGTGGACCTCACTTGCATTTATTGCCCATCCCTAATTGCCTCATGTGTTTGAACAGGTTTGAGATCTGTCTCATTCTTTTGGATCATAAATCTTATTCCAAACACTCCCTAATTCCGAGAACCCATGTCTTCCTGTCTGGGGATTGCTGGGATTTCTGGGATGGGGACAGGAAAAGGGTCACAAAACAGCCTGGAGCCAAATACCCTCCCACCCTCGGGACATCCGGGGCGCTGCCCGAGCTGAACTGGGACAGGTGCCCGAGCGAAAAGGAGACATGAACTACGGGGAAGTTTGAAGCAGGGATGCAGCTGTGTGGCTGGAATCTCCCGAACTTCTGGGAGAATCACACCCAAATCCTGCAGAAACAGCAGGAAGGATTGGGAGAAATTTAACCCTGTCGATAAGTTGCCAGGGAGGGACAGTGAACGGCATTGATGTGGCCAGTAACCCGGTGGATGTGGGGATTGCGGGATCTGGGGGTAGGAATCCCTCTGGTTATTATGGGATATCTTCACAGACGGGGGGGGGGGTGGTGGGGGGGTAATTTTGACTTTGGCCAATAGTGTAAAACATGCTTTATCAAGTCAATCTCCGGTCAAACACCTCTCCCGATTTACGTTTCCATTAACCAAGATTGGAGAAATGTTTAACGGGAAGTCGAGCCAATATCGCCTGAAAGTCAAAATAAGGCCCCACTGTGCGCCGTTTGCAGACAGACACCTTGCGAGCTGCTCCTAAATCCTCCTGTACACTGTGGGGTAGAAATCTGTCACGGTCATTAGCGCTAAATGGGCGGGGTCACATTTGCCGCCTGTTATTCTAATGAAGTCGCTGGAGCTGAATATCGGCCGTGGAGGATTACGGGCGGCCGATTTGCTCTCGCCCATTTCGCGCCAGCGCTCAAAACGTATTTCTACCCGTGTGTTTTATCACCGAGTCCGGCCAGGTTACTGTAAATGGGGCAAGACCTGCAGTAAAACACTGCGGCGAGAGGATTTGAACAGCTGTGGGGCGACAGCATCGACCGAAGAACACTGCGTTACGTGGCAGCGGAATGATAACGCCGTTCGTGCAGATTTCCTCTCGGCTACATTTAAGATCATAAGAATTAGGAGCAGGAGTCGGCCATTCGGCCCCTCGAGCCTGCTCCGCCATTCGGCCCCTCGAGCCTGCTCCGCCATTCGGCCCCTCGAGCCTGCCCCGCCATTCGGCCCCTCGAGCCTGCTCCGCCATTCGGCCCCTCGAGCCTGCCCCGCCATTCGGCCCCTCGAGCCTGCTCCGCCATTCAATAAGATCATGGCTGATCTTCTACCTCAACTCCACTTTCCCGCCTGATCCCCATATCCCTCGATTCCCCGAGAGTCCAAAAATCTATTGATCTCAGTCTTGAATATACTCAACAATTCAGAATTTCGAAGATTCACCACCTTCTCTGAGAGACTCATTTCCACTGAAATGTATTTCAGAAGGTGCTTCCATTTACACCGCACAGGGAATCTGCACAAAGACTCTTTGGTCTGAGGTGTGCAGGTGGGTGGAAATGTTGCCAAGTTGGTGGCTTCAGTGGGCATGTTGGGATTTTCCTGTTGTTAAGAAATTCTTTTACCTTCTGAGTAAAATATAAAATCGAGTAAAAGTTTAAAAAAAGCCTCCACTTCCTTTTCTCCACAGATTCCCGGTACGCAGAAACATTCACCAGTCAACCCACGCATTCTTCAAAAGGACCAGCGACGCAGAGTCCTTTCCAGGCGCAGGAGTATCTCTGCTCTGCCCCAGCCTCCAGCAGGTTCACCGCTCCCCAGCATGGCTCCCAGCCAATACCAGTGCCTGCATCGTGCAGCTACAGTGCTTCCGGCGCAGGCTTCCTGCCAACCGCACATCAGCAATACGGCACTTCGCCCGTGCACACGAGCATCCCGAGAGAACCGGCCCCTTCCTACCTGTCGACATCTGCAGGCTCCAATAACCTGCTCAATTCCGGCCGCTCGGGTCACCCCAGGCTCACCGACAGTGCGACCTCCTTGCTGTCGACCTCTCCTGGGTGGGACACATTGGGAAGGTACAGTACCTCATGTTTCTCTCTGACCAGGGCAGTTCCTGAGGGTGTTAAATGCTAATAGAAGTTGGGATATTTTTAATTAAATAACTAGCGAATGGAATGGAATTGCGCTTTGTATTTTTTTATCAGTTCTTATTCTGTTGGTAGGTGTCAGCCGCGGCTCAGTGGGTTCTGAGTCAGAAGGTTGTGGGTTCGAGCCCCACTCCAGGGACTTGAACCCATAATCCAGGCTGACACTCCAGTGCGATGCTGAGGGAGTGCTGCACTGTCCGAGGTGCCGGCTATCAGATGAGATGTTAAACCGAAGCCCCGTCTGCTCTCTCAGGTGGATGTAGAAGATCCCATGGCCACTATTTTGAAGAAGAGCAGGAGAGTTCTCCCCGGTGTCCTGGCCAACATTTATCCTTCAACCAACACCTAAAGAAAACCCCCAGATTATGTGGCCCCAGATTATGTGGCCATTATCACATTGCTGTTTGTGGGATCTTGCTGTGTGAAAATTGGCTGCCATGTTTTCCTATATTACAACAGTGACTACATGTCAAAAAATACTTAATTGGCTGTAAAGCGCTTTAGGACTTCCTGAGGTTGTTAAAGGGGCTGTATATAAACTATATAAATGTATAAATGTAAGTTCTTTGTTTTCTTTAGTTCCCAATCATTACTGAGCGATGAAGAAGTGGGAAGGATTTATCGGTCAGCTGGGAGCACGTACGGATCATCCGGATCGTTTGTGAACCTGCAGAGCCCTCACTTTGTCTCCTCCAACTCGAACAAGAACTCGTTCAGTGACCAACAACTTCATCAGGCTTCTGGCCATCCGGAGGGCTACCGGACTTTGCCTCACTCCCAAAGGGCAGCGAACTCCACCTTTCGCCAAGCAGCCTCTGGCACCATGGGGGGCAGGGCAGTGGTGGTGCACCATGGCAAAACAACGCACCAGATTAAGGAACACCCCAGCAGCTGCCCGCCTTCAGCTGCCAGCTCCTATTCTGACATCCCCCTCCTCCTGGTGAACGGTAGCACTCAATACCTGGACCAAGACTCACACAGGCCGAAGAACAAGAGACTCCAGTCCAGCTCCTCAAGTACTCTCAGCCTTCCCCTCAATGCTTGTTCCAGCTTTGGATTATCAAAGGCCTCAAGCACTACTTCCCTCGAAGGTAAACCATTCAAAGTCCCACACACTTCTCGCCCCCTGTCCTTGCTGGCCTCCACTAGCCCATCATTCTTCAATAATTAATTTTAAAATCCCAGTCCTTGTTTGCATCTCCTCCAGCCCTATATCCCATCCATCCTGACCCTCTGCTCTTCTGCCTCTGGTCTACTGGGTGCTCCCTCCCAATCTCTTCATCTTGCTGCATCTCTCCCTATCCTCAAAAATCTCTTCAAAACTTATTTCTTTGACCACACCTTCAATCACCTCCCTAAGCGTGTCCCTCTTACCACAGAACATCTCATTTATCCCTTCAGGAAGCAACTTGGGGTGCTTTGCTGTATTCGAGTCTTTGTGAGTCAAATTAATGGTGCTGTTGATGTTATTGGATGTTGATGATGTTGATTCTACTGATGATGTTGATGATGTTGACTAATTTGACACCGAGCCACATAAGGAGATACTAGGGCAGGTGACCAAAAGCTTGGTCAAAGAGGTAGGTTTTAAGGAGCGTCTTAAAGGAGGAGAGAGAGGTAGAGAGGTTTAGGGAGGGAATTCCAGAGCTTAGGGCCCAGGCAACAGAAGGCACGGCTGCCAATGGTGGAGCGATTATAATCAGGAATGCTCAAGAGGGCAGAATTAGAGGAGCGCAGAGATCTCGGGGTGTGGGGGGGGGGGGGGGGCGTTGTGGGGCTGAAGGAGATTACAGAGATAGGGAGGGGCGAGGCTGTGGAGGGATTTGAAAACAAGGATGAGAATTTTGAAATCGAGGCGTTGCCGGACCGGGAGCCAATGTAGGTCAGCGAGCACGGGGTGATGGGTGAACGGGACTTGGTGCCAGTTAGGACACGGGCAGCAGAGTTTTGGATGAGCTGAAGTTTACGGAGGGTGGAACTCGGGGTATATACACTTGTGTAATTCCCCCAATTTGTTGTTAGCCCAATCCTCTCTAACGTGCTTTCTTTGTCCTCTCTCACAGATCTCCCATGTGATGCACAACCTACCGTTAAATTTGTACAAGACACAACCAAATATTGGTACAAACCAAATTTCAGCAGAGATCAAGGTAAGGCCAACACTCCGTGCCATTAGTGGTCCTGTGACATTCCGTTCAGCTCCTATCTCACACTGACAGTTAATTGCTCTGATATCATTCTGCACTGCATCAGGTACAACTGTTTAAATTCTCCAAACAGTTTAACATAATCCACCATGCCACTTATGGGCCAGAACAACTCCGTGTGTTAATCAATGAGACTGGCAAATTCTGCAGTGGTTCAGTCAGTATGTGTACTGCCCAGGTTTGGTACTGCACCATTCAGGAAGCCCCCAGGTTCCATTGCCAGTCTGTGGTTCGTTCGATGAGCTCCGGTTTGTTGGCCGGAGGGGTTCTGTAATTTGGGTCTGGGACTGGTGGTTCGGGACATGCACATGTCCAGGCATTGGGTCAGAACAGGATTCAGCTCAGCCAGGAGGCTCCCCATAGTTGGATACCCGCGGTGTGCCAACATTTGTCAACCCCAGCAGGAGGTCGTGGAAGGCGCTGTATAAATGCAAGTCTTTCTTCGTTTATTGTACAGAACTCAGTTGTACTTCAATCTCTTGCAGCCATTGAGATGTTGAAAGACAAGGAGCCGGGTTCATTCATCATCCGAGAAAGCACCACATATGTTGGCTCATTTGGACTGGCCATGAAAGCACCTTCATCGAGCCCAGAAAATCCCGAGAAAAAGACAGGTATGTGCTACATATTATACAGGGCATATGCTGTGGTGGGACACGCTGAGCGAGGGAGAGGCAATCTCCTGGCTCCATACTGGCAGAAGCCAGGGTCAGGGAACCTGCTCATGTTCTTGGGGAGTTTACGGTGCTCTGGGAACAGTTCACACAATGGTGGGGTGATCGGAAGGGGAAGATTTTTAGACAGATAGACAGATAGACAGATAGATAGACAGATAGATAGACAGATAGATAGACAGATAGATAGACAGATAGATAGACAAATAGACAGATAGATAGATAGATAGATAGACAGATAGATAGACAGATACACAGACAGATAGATAGACAGATAGATAGACAGATACACAGACAGATAGACAGATAGACAGATACACAGACAGATAGACAGATAGATAGACAGATACACAGATAGATAGACAGATAGATAGACAGATACACAGATAGATAGACAGATAGATAGACAGATAGATAGATAGACAGATACACAGATAGATAGATAGATAGACAGATAGATAGACAGATACACAGATAGATAGACAGATAGATAGACAGATAGACAGACAGATAGACAGATAGATAGACAGATAGATAGACAGATAGATAAACAGATAGATAGACAGACAGAAAGATAGACAGATACACAGATAGATAGACAGATAGATAGACAGATACACAGATAGATAGACAGATAGATAGACAGACAGATAGATAGATACAGATAGATACAGATAGATAGACAGATAGATACAGATAGATAGACAGATAGATACACAGATAGATAGATAGACAGATACACAGACAGACAGATAGATACAGATAGATACAGATAGATAGACAGATAGATACAGATAGATAGACAGATAGATACACAGATAGATAGATAGACAGATACACAGACAGATAGATAGATAGATAGACAGATAGATACAGATAGACAGGTAGACAGACAGGTAGACAGACAGGTAGATAGACGGATAGACAGATAGACAGACAGATAGACAGACAGACAGGTAGACAGACAGGTAGACAGACAGACAGATAGACAGACAGATAGACAGACAGACAGACAGATAGACAGATAGATAGACAGGTCCACAGACAGATAGATAGACAGATAGATAGACAGATACACAGATAGATAGACAGACAGATAGATAGACAGACAGATAGATAGACAGACAGACAGATAGATAGATAGACAGACAGATAGACAGACAGACAGATAGACACAGATAGACAGACAGATAGATAGACAGACAGATAGATAGACAGACAGACAGACAGTTTTTAGGATGAGAGCTAGATAACTAGATATTTAGTTATATGATCGAGACAGAGTGAGAAAGACTCTTCTCCTCCTGGTTTCTAATCTCTTGCTCCTTTTGAAGCAGATTCTCCCACTGAGTTGGTCCGACATTTCCTGATTGAATTCTCCCCGAAAGGCGTATGTCTGAAAGGATCTCCCCAGGAACCGTACTTTGGTAAGGAACGTTAGTGGGTTCCAGTGTGAGGATTTACTGCAGCACCTGGGGTCCAGCGACACACTGCTCGTTCCTGTCGATCTGGGAGCCACAGTCTGGCCCCGCACCTCTAACCACGCCTGACATACTCTCACACTGCACTCAAACCTCAAACATGTCCACCGTGTGCTGCCTGCTGGGAGTGTGAGTGACCCCGAACCCACAGCTGTTGGAATCCCAAACATCAGCTCCCTTCATTACTTGGCTTTTCCAACATAATTTAGAGCTGAAACAATGTCCCTTGGTGCGTGAAGAATCCTGGAATCACTCCCATCAGCACTGGCAGCTCTCTCTCCTCCGAGTCAGAGATCGTGGGTCCAGGCTCACACCAGAATTTGAGCAGATAATGGCATTTGTTGATGGTACAAGGACTAGGGGACTCAGATTTAAGGTTTTGGGCAAGAGATACAGGGGGGATGTGAGGAAAAACTTTTTTACACAGCGAGTGGCGAGGACCTGGAACTCGCTGCCGACGGAAGTGGTGGAAGCGGAGACACTCAATGTTTTCAAGGGGAGACTGGAGAGGCACTTGAGGGAAATAAACTTGCAGGGCTACGGGGATAGAGCGGGGGAATGGGACTGACTGGATTGCTCTACAGAGAGCCAGCACGGACTCGATGGGCCGAATGGCCTCCTTCTGTGCGGTTATGACTCTATAATGTAGGATGAGACATTAAACCAAGGTTTCTAACAGCCTGTCCTGGTGGATGTGAAGAATGAACTGCTTGTTGCTGCACAAAATGGCTGCTGTGTTTGTCCAGATAGTAACTGAACTTCAAAATGATTTATGTGAAATACGACCACCGGACGTCCCAAAGCGCTTTACAGCCAATGAAGTACTTTTTGAAGTGTAGTGTAGGAAACGTGGCAGCCAATTTGCGCACAGCAAGCTCCCACAAACAGCAGTGTGATAATGGCCTGATCATCTGTTTCAGTGATGTTGATTGAGGGATAAATATTGGCCCCAGGACACCGGGGAGAACTCCCCCTGCTCTTCTTCAAAATAGTGCCATGGGATATTTTACATCCACCTGAGAGAGCAGACGGGGCCTCGGTTTGACGTCCCATCTGAAAGACGGCATCACCAACAGTGCGGCACTCCCTCAGTACTGTCTCTGACAGTGCGGCGCTCCCTCAGTACTGCCCCTCCGACAGTGTGGCGCTCCCTCGGTACTGCCCCTCCGACAGTGCGGCGCTCCCTCAGTACTGCCCCTCCGACAGTGCGGCGCTCCCTCAGTACTGCCCCCTCCGACAGTGCGGCACTCCCTCAGTACTGCCCCTCCGACAGTGCAGCACTCTCTCAGTACTGTCCCTCCGACAGTGCGGCGCTCCCTCAGTACTGCCCCTCCGACAGTGCGGCGCTCCCTCAGTACTGCCCCTCCGACAGTGCGGCGCTCCCTCAGTACTGCCCCTCCGACAGTGCGGCGCTCCCTCAGTACTGCCCCTCCGACAGTGCGGCGCTCCCTCAGTACCGCCCCTCCGACAGTGCGGCGCTCCCTCAGTACCGCCCCTCCGACAACGCGGCGCTCCCTCAGTACTGCCCCTCCGACAGCGTGGCGCGCCCTCAGTACTGCCCCTCCGACAGCGTGGCGCGCCCTCAGTACTGCCCCTCCGACAGCGCGGCGCCCCCTCAGTACTGCACCTCCGACAGTGCGGCGCTCCTTCTGTACTGCACTGGGTGTGTCAGCCTGGATTATGTGTTCAAGTCTCTGGAGTGGAACTTGAACCCACGACCTTCTGACTCACCGGCAAGAGAGAGCTGCCCACTGAACCACGGCTGACACATATGCTCACAACTCTTCCTTTTATTTGCTGACTGTGTTATAGAGTGTTTACGTTTCAAAGCTAATTTCGAAATGATTATCGTCATATTCCTGACTGAACAGGATTGCTGTCACTGGAGCAGGAGCTGCCTGAACACACACTCTTGTGCAGGGTGTGCTGTTGCCATGGTAGCCATCAGATCACATTGTGTTGAGCATTTTGGGTTTGAGAACATTACAAAAACATTGCAGTTAAATTTCATAAATTAATTTAGAATTGAGACTCACATTAAAGCCAGAGATGCTAATCTCAGAGTATTGAACCGTGATTGAAGGCGGCTTTCTCCAATCACACATGGGCCTCAATCTCTCGTGTCGCAGTTGGTGAACTAGGCTTGTGTTCCCTCGAATATAGAAGATTAAGGGGCGATCTGATTGAGGTGTTTAAGATGATTAAAGGAATTTATAGGGTAGAGAGAGAGAAACTATTTATGGTGGGGAATCCAGAACAGGGGGGCATAACCCAGGGTCATTCCTTATTTAATTCATTAAAAAAGGCTCGTTAAGAAATTTAGGTCGAGGCACCTTGGGACACTTAATGGCTTCAGATCAGCACTCTCGGAAATGATGGTGAACAAACATACCCGTGAACCGACACTAACCACAGGCCTGTCTTTGCTTTGTGTAACAGGGAGTCTCTCCGCACTCGTGTACCAGCACTGCATTACTGCCATGAGCTTACCGTGCAAACTCAATTTACCAAAGACTGGTGAGTCACCACAGCACCAAACCAGCAAAACCCTCAGGATCGAGTCACTAGGGGGCAGGAGAGGGGTCGGGCTGGGGTCAGGGGTCAAGCTGGGCTGGGGTCAGGCCAGGGTCGAGGTCAGGTCAGGTCTGGGGTGGGGTTAGGGGTCAGGGCCAGGATGGGATCAGGGCTAGGGTCAGAGTCTTGGCCAGGGTTGGGGTGGGCTCAGTGTCACGGCTGGGGTCGGGTCAGGGGTCCGGGTCGGGGTCGGGCCGGGGCTGGGTCAGGGGTCAGGGCCTACCTGCTATGAGCTGCTTCACAGCTGATGAAAAGTCAACAAGGACCCAAACAACTAGCCTGGATCGTTACTGACCCTCATCGCCAGATGCAGAAAGAACCGGATGCTTTGCACCATTGAAATGTCTGGACAACCTGCTGAAAGACGGGCCAGTCCAGCCCGCAGTGGTACCCCGAGCTCTCACTGGCCACTTGATGTGTGATGACTCTTCACCCCATGCCCTGACCAACCTGATTGCATTAGAAACCTTTCACCAGGGGCCTGAGACCAGCTTGCGGGCACAGAGGCAACATTCTGACTCGCGCCCACTGTATCCCGCACACAGAGTTACTGACCTGTCACTGAGATCACACAGATCAGCAGTGTCCTTGGATAGAGGAAGAGGAAACCAAAGACCCAATCCATGTGTAGGCTTCACTCACTCATGTCCAAACAGACAGAGGCCTGCAAGGAGACATCCACCCTGTTGTTGCAGCCAGAGTGGGTGCACCGTTTGTGGGCGGGGGGGTGGGGGGGTGGCGGGGGGGTGGGGGGGTGGCGGGGGGGTGGGGGGGTGGCGGGGGGGTGGCGGAGGGCTACAGGAGGAAGGAAGAAGCGGAGGGAGAGAATCGATAAATACGAGACCAGAGAAATGCACCTGGCCTGTTGTTGAGTGTGAGGTCCCTCTCCCTCTCCTTCTGCGTTCCTTGACACGCTGTTTGTGAATCTTCCAGAATCTTTGAATGATAAGAGGGAAGAAAGCAGTCGTGACTCGACAGACGGCGTTGCGTCACCTCCGAGAACGCGGGGTGCAGGTCAGTGTGCTTGCGCTGAGTCAACGCGCTGCGGTCGGAGCGTGGGACACTGTGAATAAACACACACAACAGGGGGCGTTTTAACTTTGTGCGATAGAGCAAAGCGGGCAACGTCGGGTCAGCCCCTCGTCACACATTGATGTCAAACGGAAATGAAAATGGGGAGCAATGTATAACAGCCGTCTTTCCCGACATCACCCTACCGTCCAAAGTCAAAATGACCCACAATGTGTTTCTAAGATACGAGTCTTCTCAAACTTTATATCGAAGCTTTTGTGCGACATCTGCAGCTCTTAAACCCTTGCCATGAGAAGGTGACACTGTTAGTGAAAGTGTTGAGGGCTTTCCTGAGATGCCTCTCTCGATTTAATGGAAGCTAACGATTCCTCATTCCGATGGTACGATGTAGTTACTGTCGCAGCGACGGAGTTCTCCCTTTCCACCATCACCTTCTGCGATAAATATAAAACAACATCATCGCTATGGTAAGAGTTGAGGCGGCTCTGGGGTGTTTATGTGGCCCCCTCCCACCCACTCCTCACACACAGTCATTCTGTCGCTGTCCGAGATGCGCTCACAGGTTTCACACAGGCAGCTGTGGGTCCATCCCTGGGAAACTGCCCCCTTCCCTCAATTGTTCCTTCCACATCTTTCGCATCAGATGTTAAACCGAGGCCCCGTCTGCTCTCAGGTGGACGTAAAGGATCCCACGGCGCTATTTCAAAGAAGAGCAGGGGAGTTCTCCCCGGTGTCATCGAATCATAGAAATTTACAGCACAGAAGGAGGCCATTCGGCCCATCTTGTCCTGGGGCCAATATTTATCCCTCAATCAACATCACTAAAACAGATTATCTGGTCATTATCACATTGCTGTTTGTGGGAGCTTGCTGTGCGCAAATTGGCTGCCGTGTTTCCTACATTCCAACAGTGACCACAATTCAAAAATACTTCATTGGTTGTAAAGCGGTTTAGGACATCCTGAGGTCATGAAAGGCGCTGGAGAAATGCAAGTCTTTTTTATATGAAGAGTCCATTTGAGAGGAGGGTGCTAATGGATGTTTCTTCCTTTCTCAGCGTGTTACGTTCTGTATTTGAGCTCGATAACCATGGAGTCTCTGACGGGACCACAGGCTGTCCTTAAAGCAGCTTCCTTCACCCTGGAACAGGAGCCTCTGCCTGAAGCCACCATTGTCCAGTTCAAAGTGTCCGAACAAGGTGTCACACTCACCGACAGCAAGAGAAAGTAAGGAGCCTCCGTTACCTTGTCTCCTGGGATAAAGCCGCCTCGTGTTGAGGGCTCCTGCTCGCAGGAGGCTTCTGCCAGAATGTTAAACCCCGATTTTAACTCGGGAGTGGCTTGTGCTTGGGCGGGGGCTGGGCCGGGAAGATCAGTTGGGTGCGCGGCGTGAGGCCTGGGTGCTCTTAAATCCCGGGCCTCAACTTAGTCTTTCAAGTTAGACTCCTGATCGGAGGTGACAGGCGGGAGCATGAAATCGGCCCCGGGGGGTGAGGGGAGACCCGTGCACTATTGCCGAGGGAGGGGGTGTCCGAGGCAATCGTGGACACGGGGAGGGAGGCCCGAGGGTTCCTTGTGGGGGGGTCCGCAGAGGAGGACAGACTCCTGCTCCCCCTGGCCCCATTCGTGGACCTTCAGACAGATTTGAAGCAGAACTCACCTCAGCCCCTTCCTCGATCTGGATCCAATTGCCGTCAGATTTCCCGGGCGTGGACGGCACTGAGCACGACTCGTGCAGCCCGGGGTTAAAATCGGGTCAGGGTTCCGAGTGACGTTTTCAGAAGCCCGACTTTTGAGTATTTCTGAGGACCTCGCGCAAGGCTTTGACCCACCTCCCGAAACCCGGGACTAAAAGTCGCAGCTGGTGAGAAGGCAGCGCGAGCGCAGAGTTAAGAACGCTGCCGCCATTTTAAACCCCCCCCCCCCATCCCCCGCATGCCCGTTCCCGCCAGTTGTGGGGCCTAAAATCGGGGCTTCGATCTTCATTGAGCCGAGGACACATTGAAAGAAAGAGCAAAATTGGATTTTCTTGAAGCGCATGCAAGAATCTTGAGGCGGTGTCGCCCTGAGTCAGACCCGGGGGGGACGGGAGCCGCGCGGTTCTAGAACTGGGCCAGCAAACCAGGGTCCTGAGGTCAAATATCCCCGGGGCAAGTTGTGAAATTGAATTCAATAAATCTGGTGATTCAAGGGAGAGCATCAGAAAAGTGACCATGATCGGAGTCTCGCAAAACCCAATCATTGTCCTACACGTGACTCCAGTCCCACACTACGTGACTGACTCCCAGTCGGTGCTGCGTTAGCTGATCATCGCTAGGGCAGTATTAGGGGACTATAGTTAGCCTCAGTACCCTGGGTTAGGAGTGGAGAATCAACCCGGCTCTCTGTTCTGAATCACCATCATAGGAGCAGGAGGAGGTCATTCAGCCCCCCTCGAGCCTGTTCCGTCATTCAGTGAGATCAGGGCTGATCTGCCACCTAACTCCATATACCTGCCTTTGGCCCATATCCCTTAATACCTTTGGTTAACAAAAATCTATCAGTCTCAGATTTAAAATTAACAATTGATCCAGCATCAATTGCCGTTTGCGGAAGAGAGTCCAAACTTCTACCACCCTTTGTGTGTAGAAGTGTTTCCTAACTTCACTCCGGAAAAGTCTGGCTCTAATTTTTAGACTATGCCCCGAGTCCTAGACTCCCCAACCAGCGGAAATAGTTTCTCTCTATCTACCCTATCAGTTCCCTTTAATATCCTGAAAACTTCGATCAGATCACCCTTTAACCGTCTAAATTCCAGGCAATACAAGCCCAGTTTGTGTAATCTCTCCTCGTAACTTAACCCTTGGAGTCCAGGTGTCATTCTGTGAGCTCTGCTGGAATATCTGTGTGGACACTGGGGGGGAAAGGGCAGGGTTGGTCTCGGTGTCTGGGCTCACATGTGACATTGACCACTGCACTCGAACCCCAGCCAGGGGAGGGGGCAATAGCTGTTGGTCCCATTGAAGGGTCCCTGCCCCCCAACCCCATATGACCAGCAGAGACCCACAGACTCCCGGAGACTGACTAGCCCATTGCTTCCCTGGCACGGTGGGTCAGGCTGTGGCCTCTCGAACCAGAGCGTGTTGCTGCAAGTCCCGCCTGAATTGGGTTGTAGTGATTTTTGGGGTTTAAACCCCAGTGGGCACACAGGAGGCTGGGAACCGGGCGAGGATGAGGTCCATTGGGCTGAAGGACCTTGTTCATCCAAACCCTGTCTTTATATCTTCAGCCTCGTTCCAAGGGGTGAATCGGAAAAGCGCCGATTGCTTTTGCCGTTAGCTGTTGGAACGATTGGCCGTGCTAGAGGTGACGGGGAGCTTTCTTCACCCAGAGGGTGGTGGGGGTCTGGAACTCACTGCCTGAAAGGGTGGTAGAGGCAGAAACCCTCATCACATTTAAAAAGTACTTGGATCTGCACTTGAAGTGTCGTAACCTACAGGGCTACGGACCAAGAGCTGGAAAGTGGGATTAGGCTGGAGAGCTCTTTTTCAGCCGGCAC
Organism: Squalus acanthias; assembly: GCA_030390025.1. Taxonomy (NCBI): domain Eukaryota; kingdom Metazoa; phylum Chordata; class Chondrichthyes; order Squaliformes; family Squalidae; genus Squalus; species Squalus acanthias. The sequence goes on along the minus strand of CM059437.1, from coordinate 2,060,189 downwards.
AGACACAATGGGCCGAATGACCTCCTTCTGTGCCATAAATTTCTACAATTAAATCCTTCTGTTTTTCCTTTAAAGGCTTTTCTTCAGACGACACTATCCTGCCGGTTCCGTCAATCACTGCGGCCTGGATCCACTACAAAGGAAGTAAGTAGATAATCTGCAACAGTGTGTGTGGGTGCGGTCTGCAGTGCAGCTGCAAAGTGAGTGATAGCCCATAAAAAACACCTCACCGCAGCTTAATGTTACATGCCTCCGGGAACGGCCTGATATGGGATCCAATCACTGACCTTGGGTAGGATGGAAGAGCCATATATGGGCCCTGGGACTGAGAGGAAACTGCGGTTGGAACCTGCTGCTGTGATTGAGGTAGTTAAAGGCGTTCCTGAGCCGAGTGAGTGAGTGAGTGAGGCGTGTTCGTACTCGGAACTGCGATGATTGCAAAAGGCTCCACCCTGGGTTAGTGACTGAAGTGTAGACACATCGTTCAAACAAACTGATCCCCACAGAAATCAGCGGAGCTCAAATGAAAAACATTTCAAGACATTTAAAATGATTAATCAGAATTCCTTTTTGAAGTAGCTTAAGCGGATTATTGTATTAGGTGGACAGGTGGCCTGTCCCGCTGACAGGGAATCCCGCAGTGAGTGAGCAGCTTATGATTAGTGTTACACCAATGATCTAACACACATCCTGGGCAAGGAGCAGATACTTCACCAGTGAAAGAAAGACTTGCATTTCTATAGCGCCTTTCACGACCACCGGACGTCCCAAAGCGCTTTACAGCCAATGAAGTACTTTTTGAAGTGTAGTCACTGTTGTAATGTAGGAAACGTGGCAGCCAATTTGCGCACAGCAAGATCCCACAAACTGCAATGTGATAAATGACCAGATAAACTGGTTTTTTAGTTGCTGATTGATGGATAAGTTTTGGCCCCAGGACACCGGGGAGAACTCTCCTGCTCTTCTTCGAAACAGTGGCAGTGTGAGCTTTTACTTCCACCTGAGAGAGCAGACGGCGCCTCAGTTTAATTATACATCACCTGAAAGACGGCTCCTCCGACAGTGCAGCGCTCCCTCAGTACTGCCCCTCCGACAGTGCGGCGCTCCCTCAGTACTGCCCCTCCGACAGTGCAGCGCTCCCTCAGTACTGCCCCTCCGACAGTGCGGCGCTCCCTCAGTACTGCCCCTCCAACAGTGCGGCGATTCCTCAGTACTGCCCCTCCGACAGTGCAGTGCTCCCTCAGTACTGCCCCTCCGACAGTGCGGGGCTCCCTCAGTACCGCCCCTCCGACAGTGCAGTGCTCCCTCAGTACTGCCCCTCCGACAGTGCGGGGCTCCCTCAGTACCGCCCCTCCGACAGTGCAGTGCTCCCTTAGTACTGCCCCTCCGACAGTGCGGCGCTCCCTCAGTACTGCCCCTCCGACAGTGCAGTGCTCCCTCAGTACTGCCCCTCCGACAGTGCGGGGCTCCCTCAGTACCGCCCCTCCGACAGTGCAGCGCTCCCTCAGTACTGCCCCTCCGACAGTGCGGCGCTCCCTCAGTACTGCCCCTCCTACAGTGCAGCGCTCCCTCAGTACCGCCCCTCCGACAGTGCAGCGCTCCCTCAGTACTGCCCCTCCGACAGTGCGGCACTCCCTCAGTACTGCCCCTCCGACAGTGCGGCGCTCCCTCAGTACTGCCCCTCCGACAGTGCAGCGCTCCCTCAGTACTGCCCCTCCGACAGTGCGGAGCTCCCTCAGTGCTGCCCCTCCGACAGTGCAGCGCTCCCTCAGTGCTGCATTGGGAGTGTCAGCCTGGATTTTGTGCTCAAGTCCCTAGAGTGTGGATTTGAACCCACAACCTTGTGCCTCAGGCGAGAGGGCTGCCCACTGACAACACTCTGTACAATAGTGAGCCGTACATGACAGAGTGACTGGCACACACCCTGTGGTGTGGATACGCAGTCTGTTACAGAGGACACTGTTTCAAACATATCGACAGGAGCACCAAACACATTCCTGCCCTTTCGCCTACATCCCATGGATTGGTGGTTTTACCAGAATTGATTTTAAAATAGCTGATGTGTGCAGCCAGGAGGAAAAGGTGCAGAATCTGCTGTTTCCTCAGTGAAGTGTGATGTGTTTAGTAATCTATGGAACATAGGAATTTATAGATTAAAACAGACCGAGGTCCCTCTGGTTCACTTTCTACCATCCTGGTGGTCGATGATCCAACGATCATGGAGTTGTTGACCAATCACAGCGATCGATCTCGATCAATGAGTCCACACAGACCCAGACAGGAGGCGAGGAAAACCCCCAGTGGGGGAGAGCTTTGGGAACCAGAGGCCCAGAGTCACCTGTTCCTCCCGAGCTCGCCGCACTCACCACCGCGCGTCGCAACTACTGCATCTCAAACTGTTAATTTCTGATAGAAACTTGCATTAGAATGAATCAACAATGACTGCTCCCACCGTCTCCCTGTTCCATAGGTCGATCACTCGCTCACTGAAATAATGTTTCCGCAGATTAGTTTTAATGCATGGGGTTGTTGGTGGACAACAGGGTCCAAGATCCCACAGCATTCTGTCAGCTTGGCTCAGTTGGTGGCACTCTGATTGCAGAGTCAGAAGGTCATGAGTTCAAGCCCTGCTCTGGCACTTGCGGTCATGTTCTCGGCTGACAGGCCTGCAGGAGTTGCTGCATTGTCAACCATTCCATCCTTGGGCTGGGCTGTGAAGCTACGTCAAGCCGTTCCACTCGATGTAACCTAGGAATTCTCAATAGTGGATGGAAAGTCACGTTTGCTCGACATTCCTTGACCTGCTCTGACAGTGGAGGCGTTAACAAGTTTCAGAGAAGAGTTAATCACCTGTGTTCCAATATCAGGAGCGAGGGGTGTGGAACAAACACACTGTGTTGCTCACTAGCATCGCCAGTGGGAATTTCCGGGTCAATGGTCCTCAACCAACACTGCCAAAAGTAGATTAACTGAGCATTCAGCTCATTGCTGTTTGTGGGATCTTGCTGTGCTCAAAATGGCTGCTGCGTTTGCCTACCTAACAACAGTCGCTGGATGTCAAAGTAATTCATTGCCTGCAAAGTGCTCTGAACCTGTTAAGACTGTCACAGAATTAAAGAAACAATAGAGGAATTCGGGACTCCAAGAAATATTTCGATCTTTCTCCTTTTCTTTTTGCAGATGGCGGAAGGACAATGAACCTTCGAGGTGAGACTCTGCTTTTTGCATCGATCATAGATTATTGACACATCAGTGAGATAAATGGTTTATCCCCAATCTTAAGCTAACCCGCCCAGCGGGATCTGGGAGGGGAGATTCGGGTCAGTTTTACACCCCATCTGGTCCAATGCTCAGTGACTTCACTGGAGCATAAAATGGGGCGAACCCCCCCCACCCCGACATCGTTCGGACCGGCCGGCCGGGTCAGGTGAAGAGCGGGGTTTAGGGTCTCTGTTCAGATGAAGTGTTGGCGAATTGTCTCTCGGTTTATTAGACAGCAGTGATTCATTCCGCGAATCAGACTGTCCGACAGGGGCGTGGGGTTTACTCGCTAAGGGAGCGATGCTGAATGCCTTTCTCTGACCCATAGCTCTCCAGCAGCTGAGCGCCGAGGGTCAGAGCGCTGCCGCCCAAATTAGCGGGGAAACCCAATCCCAGCTGTGTGTGGGGGGAGGGGCATTCATTGTCCACCACCTCCCGGGGCAGGCGTGTCTGTGCTGGGACACTGAGGGCAAGAGCCACCCCAATAACCCACCTTAAACATTCACTCCCTCCACCACCGGCGCACCGTGGCTGCAGTGTGTACCATCTACAAGATGCACTGCAGCAACTCGCCAAGGCTTCTTCGGCAGCACCTCCCAAACCCGCGACCTCTTCCACCTAGAAGGACAAGGGCAGCAGGCGCATGGGAACACCACCACCTCCAAGTTCCCCTCCAAGTCACACACCATCCTGACTTGGAAATATATCGGCCGTTCCTTCATCGTCGCTGGGTCAAAATCCTGGAACTCCCTCCCTAACAGCACTGTGGGAGCACCTTCACCACACGGACTGCAGCGGTTCAAGGCGGCGGCTCACCACCACCTTCTCAAGGGGCGATTAGGGATGGGCAATAAATGCTGGCCATGCCAGCGACGCCCACATCCCATAAAAACGAATATTTAAAAAAAAACAAGCACTCGGAACTATAATCACGCGGGTTATATGCCCACTCACCTATCGCTAAACCTCCTTCCCGAGCAGCTTTTCAATCAAACCTACGTTCATGACATGAGTGAATTGGCGACACCGGCAGTGTGATGACTGCTTCCAATACCAGGAGCCTCGACAGAAGCCGGTCCACACGAGCAGGAGGAGGCCATTCGGGCCCTCGAGCCTGTTCCGCCATTCTATTAGATCATGGCTGGTCTGTGTCTTTACTCCATCTCCCTGCCTTGGCTCCGTCATCCTTAACACCCTTACCCAACAAAAATCCATCGGAATCTGACTTCCAGGGAAGCTGTAAGCAGCATTTTTAAAGAGGCTCAAACAGAGTTGGGGGGTGGGGGGGTAATTCTAGAATTTGGAGAGGGGGAGGGGGAACCCACAACCCAACCAAAACATGAGAGGGAAATCCTCCCTCCCTTAATACCCCTCTCCCGGTGCGTCTGCCTTTCTGGAAATTGGGATCAACCTCTTAAAAACAGAGCGACTTGGTCTGAGTGATTTAAAGGTTCGAATTAGAAAGACAGAGATCGGAGTTTTCTGACAAGGAGTGAGCGGGGGAGACAGCGCGGGGGAGACAGCGCGGGGTTATAGAAAGCAGATTGGGATTACAGAGCGTCTGTGTGGAATTCACCACCCCTTTAAATATATTCCACAAATCCCGGAAATTGTCTAACTTTAGATTTCGTTGAGTTTCTGTGAGCTTTCTTTAAGAGAATGCAGTCTGTTCCCTAACTATAAATGGTGAGAAGGGTTTGAGAGCTCAGACACTCAGAGTTCCGATCATTCGAATCGTTCATTTTTAAAGAAGATTTTGATTTTATTTAATTTATTAGCTTTTAGATGCAGAATGTTCCTGGGATTCATTTTTCAATTTTATTTTCAGGATCTTTGCATTTGTGGCAAAAAAGCAAGGAAGCTCGTCAGAAAACGTCTGTCACCTGTTTGCGGAGTTCGAGCGAGATCATTCCGCTCACCTCATCATCAACCTGGTGTCAAAGATCCTACTCGACCCACAGAGGATGTGACTGGCCAGAGAGACCGCAGAGATTCCCCAAGAGCCTGCAAGTGTACATGGCCCTGCTGGGACTCATGCCTTACAAGTGCCTTAACCCTGCTGGGACCCTGGCCCTGCTGGGACCCTGGCCTTACTGGGACCCTGACCCTGCTGGGACCCTGGCCCTGCTGGGACCCTGGCCCTGCTGGTACTCAAACCCTGCTGGGACCCTGGCCCTGCTGGGATGCTAGCCCTGCTAACACCCTTGCCTTGCAAGTGCCTTAACCCTGCTGGGACCTTGGCCTTACTGGTACCCTGATCCTGCTGGGACCCTGGCCCTGCTGGTACTCAAAACCCTGCTGGGACTCTGGCCCTGCTGGGAAGCTAGCCCTGCTGGTACTCAAACCCTGCTGGTACTCAAAACCCTGCTGGGACCCTAGCCCTGCTGGTACTCAAACCCTGCTGGGATCCTGGCAATTGTTGCCAACCCGTGTCACTCAGTCCTGGAGCCTGTTTCAATGTGCAGCAGGGGAACTGTAACACAAATCCATGCTCTGGGCATCAAGAGACTGAGGCGCAGGTCAGAGTTCACACTGAGTGTGTCAGAGATGGAGAGATTCACCCTCGGCTCCCAGAATTCCAGCTGTTGTATCCTGTTTAATGGCTGCAGACACTGAGGGAGTACGGGAGTCACTGAGGGATCTGTCAGCGAGCAAGAGCTCAGACCCCCTCTGTACAGGAGGCTGTGATGGAATTCTCTTCCACTGGTGCTCTGTATCAATGCACGGAATGTGTGCAGTGTTTTTCAATGCCTCTTTTATATGAATTCCCTTTAAATAACGGAGTCACAGCCAAACTGCAGCATCTGTTTCCTGCCATGTAACATTGTTTATGTAACACGTACCTATTAAAGCTGTGCTATATTCGACAGTCACTGCGCCATCGCATCTACATATTGTCAGCAATATAGACAACCCCTCTCTCCATCCCATCCTTTCTTATATACCTATTGACCCGGCTGCATTCGTGGATCTTCTGAGCTTTCCTCTCATCCCTCCGAAGCTCCAAATCCCCCCTCCTACGCACTCCCCCTCACAGTGATGAAACCCAAGACTCTTTTTTCCTCAGTCTTGACTTGCTCCGACAGTCAACAGGCTCTAAAACCCGGGCTTAATCTTTTTATTTATTCATTCTTGGGATGTGGGCGTCGCTGGCAAAGCCAGCATTTATTACCCATCCCTAGTTGCCCTTGAGAAGGTGGTGGTGAGCCGCCTTCTTGAACCGTTGCTGTCCGTGTGGTGAAGGTACTCCCACAGTGCTGTTAGGAGGGAGTTCCAGGATTTTGTCCCAGCGACGATGAAGGATCGGCCGATATATTTCCAAGTCAGGATAGTGTGTGACTTGGAGGGGAACTTGGAGGTGGTGGTGTTCCCAAGCGCCTGCTGCCCTTGTCCGTCTAGGTAGTAGAGGTCGCGGGTTTGGGAGGTGCTGCCGAAGTCGATGTCTTAGATGAGGAGACCGAGTGTAATGTATCCAAGTTTGCTGACGATGCAAAACTAAGTGGGAAAGTAAATTGTGAGGAGGACACAAAGGGATCTCGACAGGCTCAGTGAGTGGGCTAAGAACATGGCAGATGGAATATAATGTGGAGAAATGTGAAGTTATCCACTTTGGTAGGAAAAATAGAAAAGCAGAGTATTTCGTAAATGGTGAGAGATTGGAAATGTTGGTGTTTAGAGGGACCTGGGTGTCCTTGTAGACGAATCACTGAAAGTTAACATGCAGGTACAGCAAGCAATTAGGAAAGCAAATTGGTATGTCTTTATTATAAAGGGATTGGAGTAAAGACATCTTACTGCAATTATATAGGGCCCTGGTGAGGCCACACCTGGAGTATTGTGTACAGTTTTGGTCTCCTTAACTAAGGAAGAATATACTTGCCACAGAGGGAGTGCAACGAAGGTTCACCAGACTGATTCCTGGGATGGGGGGATTGTCCAATGAGGAGAGATTGAGTAGACTAGGCCTATATTCCCTAGAGTTTAGAAGAATGAGAGGTGATCTCATTGAAAGGTATAAAATCTTACAGGGCTTGACAGGGTAGATGCAGGGAGGATGTTTCCCCTGGCTGGGGAGTCTAGAACCAGGGGTCACAGTCTCAGAATAAGGAGTCGGCCATTTAGGACTGAGATGAGGAGAAATTTCTTCACTGAGGGTGGTGAATCTTTGGAATTCTCTGCCCCAGAGGGCTGTGGAGGCTGAGTCGTTGAGTATATTCAAGACAGAGATCGATAGATTTTTGAATATTAAGGGAATCAAGGGATATGGGGATCGGGCGGGAAAGTGGAGATGAGGCCAAGATCAGATCAGCCATGATATTGAATGGTGGAGCAGGCTCGAGGGGCCGAATGGCGGAGCAGGCTCGAGGGGCCGAATGGCGGAGCAGGCTCGAGGGGCCGAATGGCGGAGCAGGCTCGAGGGGCCGAATGGCGGAGCAGGCTCGAGGGGCCGAATGGCGGAGCAGGCTCGAGGGGCCGAATGGCCTCCTCCTGCTCCTAATTCTTATGTAAGAAGCCTTGGCGAGTTGCTCCAGTGCATCTTGTGGATACATTGATCTCACCCAATCACTATTCCTAACTTCCCTCATCTTCTCTCCCACTCCATTCCACCTTGAAGCTGTCCCGCAGTCTGGGCCTCAGCCCCGTCGCCGTAGTTTCTCAATGCATGACTCAGACTAGTGGTATTTATAAAACATAAATACAGAGTGTCCGGGTGTGTCGGTGGTGTTTGATTGTAGCAACTGGTGGCCACAGTGGGACACAATCTCTGGTCAGGAGCCTGTGAGGTGACAACTGGCAGAGTCCTGTCAGAATAGAATCATAGGGGGAGAAATTCAGTATCGCCCCATTTGGGGCGCAATTATCGGCCGGGGGCAAAGATTAGGGCCTGGCGCTAATTATCGCCACTGACTGCAAACTTGACTTTTATCGCCCCTGGAGGTGATTGGAGCGCTAAATCAGGCGCCTCACACCTGTCTTAAGGCGCAAAGGCCGAGGAGCAAGGCGCTACCTCAGAGCGCTGGCGAAGCTCATGTAATGTCAGTCAGCAATGGAACACACACACAATGGCACGGGCCAGTTCTTAAAGGGGAGGGTTGATCTTGCTTTCCATCCACATCCTGCTCATTGCAGCCTTGAATCTCGGCCTGGAGAGACCTGCACATCAAATCTGCTGGAAAGAACAATGGAGAGGCCATGGGAAAGAGCTCAGAGTGCAGCCCCCACATTCTCTGCTAAATCGATACAAGGAATGGCAAATCAAAATGAACCTGCAAAGTGCTGCTCAGTACCCAAAACTCCTTCACACAGCGTTGAATCTCTCCAGAAGTCTCTCCCTCTCTCTCTCAGAATGCGTAGTTCAAAAATGGCACCAACAATAAAAGGCAGGAAGAGGTCACCTTTAAATAGCGCTCCCCCTTTCCCTACATGACTGCAGAACGCTCCCCTCAACCTGTCGTTGCTAGCGTCAGGCGGTAAGGCAGGGGGCGCCACTCAATATCCGCACCGGGGCGCTACCGGGGCGTTGTGCACTCGAGTGACGTCATGATCTGCCGGCGCAGGAGATCGTGGCGGTAGTGTTTAGTGCCGCCGCAAAATGTCTAGTTAATTTCGCGAGTGGCGCAAACTTCGCTGCGCCTGGGTGCCAGATGCTTTGCGCCCCATTAGCGCCCTCTTAAGGCGCTAACGGGAGGCGCAACCAACTGAATTTTCCCCCCATAGAATCTTACAGCACAGAAGGAGGCCATTCGGCCCATCGTGCCTGTGCCGGCTCTGTGAACGAGCTCTCCAATCAGTCCCACTCCCCCCTGCTCTTTCCCCATCGCCCTGCAAGTATTTCTCCAATTCCCTTTTGAAAGTTACTATTGAATCTGCTTCCACCGCCCTTTCAGGCAGCGCGTTCCAGATCACAACAACTCGCTGCGTAAAACAAATTCTCCTCATCTCCCCTCTGGCTTTTTCACCAATTACTTTAAATCCGTGTCCTCTGGTTACCGACCCTCCTGCCGGTGGAAACAGTTTCTCCTTATTTATTCTATCAAAACCCTTCATGATTGTGAACACCTCGATTAAATCTCCTCTTAACCTTCTCTGCTCTAAGGAGAACAACCCCAGCTTCTCCAGTCTATCCACATAACTGAAGTCCCTCATCCCTGGAACCATTCTAGTAAATCTCCTCTGCACCCTCTCTAAGGCCTTGACATCCTTCCTAAAGTGTGGTGCCCAGAATTAAACACAATACTCCAGCCTAGGGCCTAACCAGTGTTTTATAAAGGTTTACCATAACTTTGTGACCCCCAGGTCTCTCTGTTCCTGCACCTCCTTTAGTTTATATTGCCTCTCCTCATTTTTCCTTTTAAAATGCATCACTTCATATTTCTCTGCGTTAAATTCCAGCTGCCATGTGTCTGCCCATTTCACCAGTCTGTCTGTGTCCTCCTGAAGTCTGTTACTATCCTCCTCACTGTTCACTACATTTCCAAGCTTTATGTCATCTGCAAACTTTGAAATGATGCCCTGTCTACCCAAGTCCAGGTCATTAATATATATCAAAAAGAGCAGTGATCCCAACACCGACCCCTAGGGGACAGCACTGCACACTTCCCTCCAGTCTGAAAACAGCCGTTCGCCTTCACTCTCTGCTTTCTGTCTCTTAGCCAATGTTGTATCCATGCTGCCACTGTCCCTTTAATCCCACGGGCTTTAATATTGCTAACAAGTCTATTGTGTGGCACTTTATCAAACGCCTTTTGTAAGTCCATATACACCACATCAACCGCACTATCTTCATCGACCCTCACCATTACTTCATCAAAGACTCAATCAAGTTAGTCAGACATGATTTGCCTTTAACAAACGGTTCCCACTCTTTAACTCATGGCAAGTTAGTTATTGTGTTAGATAATGATTGTCTCATTATTCTAGATCATTCTGTACTGCATAACTCCTGTTTCTAAGAGTTAACAACATTGTTTAAAGTATTTCTCTGCAATTATTATTGGCTCCTCATCATTTTAAATATTGTAATTAAAAATAAATAAATGATTTCAGTCTGAGATTAAACACTGGCAAGCAGGTTTTTTTTAATGCACACTCGCACAGTCTCTGCTCCCCGAGTAACCCGTCACCCCGAGTAACCCCTCACCCCGAGTAACCCCTCACCCCGAGTAACCCCTCACCCCGAGTAACCCGTCACCCCGAGTAACCCGTCACCCCGAGTAACCCCTCACCCCGAGTAACCCCTCACCCCGAGTAACCCGTCACCCCCGAGTAACCCGTCACCCCGAGTAACCCCTCACCCCGAGTAACCCGTCACCCCGAGTAACCCGTCACCCCCGAGTAACCCGTCACCCCGAGTAACCCCTCACCCCGAGTAACCCCTCACCCCGAGTAACCCCTCACCCCGAGTAACCCGTCACCCCGAGTAACCCCTCACCCCGAGTAACCCCTCACCCCGAGTAACCCCTCACCCCGAGTAACCCGTCACCCCGAGTAACCCGTCACCCCGAGTAACCCGTCACCCCGAGTAACCCCTCACCCCGAGTAACCCCTCACCCCGAGTAACCCCTCACCCCGAGTAACCCGTCACCCCGAGTAACCCGTCACCCCGAGTAACCCGTCACCCCGAGTAACCCCTCACCCCGAGTAACCCCTCACCCCGAGTAACCCCTCACCCCGAGTAACCCGTCACCCCGAGTAACCCGTCACCCCGAGTAACCCCTCACCCCGAGTAACCCCTCACCCCGAGTAACCCGTCACCCCGAGTAACCCGTCACCCCGAGTAACCCGTCACCCCGAGTAACCCGTCACCCCCGAGTAACCCGTCACCCCGAGTAACCCCTCACCCCGAGTAACCCCTCACCCCGAGTAACCCCTCACCCCGAGTAACCCGTCACCCCGAGTAACCCGTCACCCCGAGTAACCCGTCACCCCGAGTAACCCGTCACCCCGAGTAACCCGTCACCCCGAGTAACCCCTCACCCCGAGTAACCCCTCACCCCGAGTAACCCTATTCACCAGGGTACAGTAGCACAGTGGTTATGTTACTGGACGAGTAATCCAGAGGCCTGGACTAATGACCCAGAGATGCCAGTTCAAATCTCACCACGGCAGCTGGGGAATTTAAATTCAATTAATTAAATAAATCTGGAATAAAAAGCTAGTATCAGTAATGCTAACCATGAAACAAACGATCAGATTGTCGTAAAAACCCATCTGGTTCACTAATGTCCTTTAGGGAAGGAAATCTGCCGTCCTTACCCGGTCTGGCCTATATGTGACTCCAGACCCACAGACTCTTAACCGCTCTCTGAAATGTTGGCTCACCACCACCTTCTCAAGTACAATTAGGGATGGGCAATAAATGCCGGCCTTGCCAGTGATCCCCACATCCTGTGAATGAATAAAAAAAAACCCTGGTAACCTCCACTCACCCTGTTCTCTCCCCTCTCTGGAGTGGGGACTTGAGCCCATGACCTTCGGACTCAGGGGAGAGACTAGCAACGGCTGACGCTATCATTGATCTCGGCCAGGATGGTAGGGACTGAGACCCTTCTGTATCAGCACCGACGCTGAGACCTGCCTGCTCTGAATGTCTCCGTCCCACCCAGGGCAACACCTCTCACCCACCCAACCCTTTCAACCAGAGATTCATTCTTTATTTCGTTTCCTTGGGATCAGTTATCGGGCGGAGAAGTCAGAGAGACTGTTGGAATATTTCCGGCTTTGGGACTGGCTGGTTTCCAGCGTTGGTTGTGGTGGTGAGGGTGGATGGCTGAGGTAGTGAGATCGGCATGTGAGAGCTGTGGGAAAGGATATTGGGACAATGTCTACAACAGCCCATTGTGGCGTGGATCAGCACCCTGTAATTTGGGGGCTGGTTAAGCTGGGGGGCCATTCTTGCTGCACAATGTGACTTGTTGTAAGAAGGTATTTTGAGGTGGAGCAATAGAAGGAATTCAGATAATTGAAATAATGGCGGCAGGTCTGATAGGGGAGTCACCCTGTCTCATTTCCCGCCTCCTCTCTCTCTCATTAGTCCCACCTCGCAATAGTCAACACCACAAACCAGCAGGACCCTTTATCAAAGAGAGGTTCTTGGTGCCAGGAGCCATTAACAGTCCCGGGGATCGACACCCATTCCCAGTTTAAACACGTTCTGAGTCTGTTCCTGTAGATATACGGGGCAAAAGGGTTCGATTAGGAGGGCAGGTTGCATAGACTAAGATTGTATTCCCTTGAGTTTAGAAGATTGATGGGTGATCTAATTAAGGTGTTTATAATCATAGAATCATAAAAAATTTATGGCACAGAAGGAGGCCATTCGGCCCATTGTGTCTGTGCCGACCAAAAAAGAGCTCTCCAGCCTAATCCCACTTTCCAGCTCTTGGTCCATAGCCCTGTAGGATTTAAGATGATTAAAGGATTCGATCGGGTCGACAGAGAGAAACTATTTCCTCTGGTGGGGGGAGTCCAGAACAAGGGGGCAGAATCTTAAAATTAGAGCCAGGCCATTCAGGGGTGATGTCAGGAAGCACTTCTTCACACAAAGGGTAGTGGAAATCTGGAACACTCCCCCCAAAAAGCTGTTGAGGCTGGGGTCAATTGAAAGGCTAAGTGAGTGGGCAAACATTTGGCAGATGGAGTATAATGTGGGAAAGTGCGAGGTTATCCACTTTGGCAGGAAAAATAAAAAAGCAAATTATTATTTAAATGTGGGGAGATTACAAAATGCTACAGTTCAGAGGGACCCGGGGATCCTTGTGCATGAAACACAAAAAGTTAGCATGCAGGTACAGCAAGTAATTAAAAAGGCAAATGGAATGTTGGCCTTTATTTCAAAAGGGGTTGGAGTATAAAAGCAGGGAAGTCCTGCTACAACTGTACAGGGTATTGGTGAGACCACACCTCGAGTACTGCGTACAGTTTTGGTCTCCTTATTTAAGGAAGGATATACTTGCATTGGAGGCAGTTCAGAGACGATTCACTAGGTTAATTCCTGAGATGAGGGGTTTGACTTATGAGGAAAGGTTGAGCAGGCTGGGCCTATACTCGTTGGAGTTTAGAAGAATGAGAGGTGATCTTATCGAAACATATAAGATGCTGAGGGGGCTCGACAGAGTAGATGCAGAGAGGATGTTTCCCCTCGTGGGGGAATCTAGAACTCGGGGGCACAGTCTCAGAATAAAGGGTCGCCCTTTTAGAACTGAGATGAGGAGGAATTTCTTCTCTGAGAGGGTCGTAAATCTGTGGAATTCTCTGCCCCAGAGAGCCGTGGAGGCTGGGTCATTAAATACATTTAAGGTGGAGATAGACAGATTTTTGCAAGATAAGGGAGTGAAGGGTTATGGGGAGCGGGCGGAGAAGTGGCTTTGAGCCCAAGATCAGCCATGATCTTATTGAATGGTGGAGCAGGCTCGAGGGGCCAAGTGGCCTATTCCTGCTCCTATTTCTTATGTTCTTATGTAAAATTTCAAAACTGAGATTGATGGTTTTTATTGGGTAAGGGTATTAAGGGTTACGGAACCAAGGCGGGTAGATGGAGTTAAGTTACAGATCAGCCATGATCTAATGAACAGGCTCGAGGGGCTGACTGGCCTCCTCCTATTCCTAATGATCCTTCACAGCAGTGAAGCAGAATGAATGGAAGAGCCAAGCACCGCACACACACAGCGTGACCACCGGAGGGAGACAGACTCTGCACTTTCACTGACCTCGGCTCCGCCGCAAAGATTCAAATCATCTCAGAATATAATGAAGTACATTTATTAAGGTTTCCCAACATTCATCCGAAAGTTCCAGAGAATTATTGTTTTGAGCGGAACAGAAGGAGGGGATGCAACATGTGACCAAATATTGAACCCCAAAGCAACAATAGCCCATTTTTAGCGATTTCCCCCTTTGTTTTGCTCCTGTTTTCCTGATGGTGCTGAGACTCTCACCGGGGTACAGCTCCACACACACTGCTCTCACTGGGGTACAGCTCCACAGACACTGACTCTCACTGGGGTACAGTTCCACAGACACTGACTCTCACTGGGGTACAGCTCCACAGACACTGACTCTCACTGGGGTACAGTTCCACAGACACTGACTCTCACTGGGGTACAGTTCCACAGACACTGACTCTCACTGGGGTACAGTTCCACAGACACTGACTCTCACTGGGGTACAGTTCCACAGACACTGACTCTCACTGGGGTACAGTTCCACAGACACTGACTCTCACTGGGGTACAGTTCCACAGACACTGACTCTCACTGGGGTACAGTTCCACAGACACTGACTCTCACTGGGGTACAGTTCCACAGACACTGACTCTCACTGGGGTACAGTTCCACAGACACTGACTCTCACTGGGGTACAGTTCCACAGGCACTGACTCTCACTGGGGTACAGTTCCACAGACACTGACTCTCACTGGGGTACAGTTCCACAGGCACTGACTCTCACTGGGGTACAGTTCCACAGACACTGACTCTCACTGGGGTACAGTTCCACAGACACTGACTCTCACTGGGGTACAGTTCCACAGACACTGACTCTCACTGGGGTACAGTTCCACAGACACTGACTCTCACTGGGGTACAGTTCCACAGACACTGACTCTCACTGGGGTACAGTTCCACAGACACTGACTCTCACTGGGGTACAGTTCCACAGACACTGACTCTCACTGGGGTACAGTTCCACAGACACTGACTCTCACTGGGGTACAGTTCCACAGACACTGACTCTCACTGGGGTACAGTTCCACAGACACTGACTCTCACTGGGGTACAGTTCCACAGACACTGACTCTCACTGGGGTACAGTTCCACAGACACTGACTCTCACTGGGGTACAGTTCCACAGACACTGACTCTCACTGGGGTACAGTTCCACAGACACTGAGTGCTCGATTTTGCCAGGCCCGAGGAGGCGGGAATGGAGGCGTGTGGGGTGTTAAAATTGCAAAAAATGGCCCGACCCCGCCTCCATCCTGCCTCCGAGCAATTTTCCCAAATGCGTGGTTTCTGATCCCGTCTCCGTCCCGCCTCCAAGAGGCGGGATAGGCCCTTAAGGCCCTTAACAACCACTTAATTGCCTCTATAGTCCCATTTTGAGAGGCCTTTCTGATTTTAACACTTTTCCGACGTGATGCACGCCTCCTCTGAAACACGACGGTGAAACCTGGCGGTAGCACACTTGGATTGCTGACTATCAGCTGCAGGTCCACCATTAAGAAGGAGATTTGATCAATCATCATTCTGGGGGAGCTTTTAGCAGTCATACCCATTGTTGTGGATGTTTGGCTATTGAACCAGTGTTGCATCACAGCCAAGCTAGCTCCTGACACGCCGCGGCCTCCGGACATCGATCAGTGTTGGGAAACCCGGCTGTTTTCTCCCCCCCATATTTCAGGAACACTGACATCAAGTGTAGAGGCTGGGCATGGGACAACCTTGCCTCGTTGGTTCTCAGTGGCTGGAGTCAGTGGCCCCCAGCTTGTGACTGCAGGTGATATGCCACTGTAGACACGGCCGCCCCTTGCTGTGGGTCAGACGAGGTCTGTACTTGAACCTGACTGAGGTGTTCCATCTCCCTGTATCTCTGAGGAATGCTCTGGAATGTTCTGCAATGTTCCGGAATGTGCTGCTATCTTCGAAAGCTAAGGTCGAGACGGAGAATGAATGCAGCCTGTTTGATGGGACAAGTGGATCTCGAGGTTAATGGAGGCCGCGCGGGTTACAGATTAGCGTGTTCATGTTGGGCTGTGCTCCGCCCTGTCACAGATACTGAAAGCTAATGATATGTTTCATGTCATCACAAACTCTGCATCAAAGCAAGTGCGGGTGATAGCTGAGGAAACAGCAAGTGTACAAACTTTCAATTTGCTGCCTTGATATAGGAACAGGAGGTCATTCAGCCTCTCGAGCCTGTTCCGTCATTCCATCAGATCACGGCTGATCTGTATCTCAACTCCATCCACCCGCCGTTGCTCCATAACCCTCGATACCCTCGCCCAACAAAAATCTCTCAATCTCAGTCCTGAAAACCCCAATTGACCCCCAGCATCCACAGCTTTTGGGGAGAGAGAGTTCCAGATTTCCACCGCCCTTTGTGTGAAGAAGTGCTTCCTGACATCACCCCTGAACGGCCCGGCTCTAATTTTAAGGTTCTGCCCCCTTGTTCTGGACTCTCCCACCAGAGGAAATAGTTTCTCTCTATCGACCCGATCAACTCCTTTAATCATCTGAAACACCTCGATTCGATCGCCCCTTAATCTTCTAAACTCGAGGGAATACAAGCCCAGTCTCTGCAACCTGTCCTCATAATTTAACCCTTTTAGCCCCGGTATCATTCTGGTGAATCTGCGCTGCTCCCCCTCCAAGGCCAATATATCCTTCCTGAGGAGCGGGGCCCAGAACTGAACACAGTTACTCCAGATGGGGTCTGACCAGAGCTTTATATAACTAACGTATGAAACTCTCTGTGGATCAGCCGCTCGTTATAGAAATGGCACGAGATTTTCCACTGATTTCAATCGGGTGTGTGGTGGCGGGGGGCGGTGTTTGTATAACGGGGAGTGATCGCGATACCTGCTTCATGTCCCGGGCAACAAGCTGAAAATTTACCCACACAGAATCAACGGGCTAAATGGCCTCCTTCTGTGCTGTAACCATTCTATGATTCTATGAATCAACAAATTTAAAAGAGAGTTGGATGGACATGTGATGAGGGAGGCAATCGAGAGCTGAGAGAGATGGAGGGGAGTGCCGTATTTCCCAGGCCCTGGGCCTCCCCCTTGGATTGCAATCCCACCCCCTGCTCTTACTCCTTTCTCAGGATCTTTCCCTTCGACCTCTGCCCCCTGTTTGCCCCAATCAGCGGTTACACCGTGCCCTCTGACCTCCCGAGCCTGAAACCGTTCAAGTCCTGACAGAGCTGCCAAGAGATGCTTTCCTTGTAAAACATTTCCCATGAGCAGAGGATCAACAATACACTCACACACCCAACACACTGAGAGTCGACATAACATAATCTTCAAAACTAACTCGATTTTAAAATTCTCATCCTTGTTTTCAAATCCCTCCAGTGCCTCGCCCCTCCCTATCTCTGTAACCTCCTCCAGCCCTACAACCCTCCGAGATCTCTGCGCTCCTCCAATTCTGGCCTCTTGCGCATCCCCGATGTCCATCGCTCCACCATTGGCGGCCGTGCCTTCAGCTGCCTGGGCCCCGAGCTCTGGAATTCCCTCCCTAAACCTCTCCGCCTCTCTCTCCTCCTTTAAGATGCTCCTTCCTGTCCTAATATCTCCCTATGTGGTCACATTGTGTTTGATAATCGCTCCTGTGAAGCACCTTGGGATGTTTTAATACGTTAAAAAGGCGCTATATAAATGCAAGTTCTTGTTGTTGCGTTTGACACACTGTGCCTCACTGCTTCACGGTGACGGAATAAAATCAAATTCTGGGGTTTTTTGCACGATCCTGGGATTATTGGTGTTTGGGAGATTGTATTCCGCGAATCTCGCCACTTTTCTGTGAAAAGCCCAAACCAGCTGCTTTGCTTATGAAAGATTCCCGGATCCCAACCCAGAGTAAGAATCAGAACCTGCAGCCACTATCGCCCTGGGCTCAGAGTCAGAACCTGCAGTCACTGTCACTCTGGGCCCACAACCTGCAGTCACTGTCACTCTGGGCTCAGAACCTGCAGCCACTGTCACTCTGGGCCCAGAACCTGCAGCCACTGTCACTCTGGGCCCACAACCTGCAGTCACTGTCGCTCTGGGCCCAGAACCTGCAGCCACTGTCACTCTGGGCCCAGAACCTGCAGCCACTGTCACTCTGGGCCCAGAACCTGCAGTCACTGTCGCTCTGGGCCCAGAGTCAGAACCTGCAGCCACTGTCGCTCTGGGCCCACAACCTGCAGTCACTGTCGCTCTGGGCCCAGAGTCAGAACCTGCAGCCACTGTCGCTCTGGGCCCACAACCTGCAGCCACTGTCGCCCTGGGCCCAGAGTCAGAACCTGCAGCCACTGTCACTCTGGGCCCAGGGTCAGAACCTGCAGTCACTGTCACTCTGGGCCCACAACCTGCAGTCACTGTTGCCCTGGGCTCAGAGTCAGAACCTGCAGCCCCGGAGCATTCCATTGGGATAACTCTGGGTGAATATCGTTCGTCGCAAAGATGGTCTTTCCTTTCAAAGCACCAGGTAACTTTCTGTCATCGACCATTTACTAGAACGGTTCCAGGGATGAGGGACTTCAGTTGTGTGGAGAGACTGGAGAAGTTGGGGTTGTTCTCCTTGGAGCAGAGAAGGTTAAGGGGAGAATTGATAGAGGCGTTCAAAATCATTAATGTTTTGATGGAGTAAATAAGGAGAAACTGTTACCACTGGCAGGAGGGTCGATAACCAGAGGACACAGATTTAAGGTGATTGGCAAAAGAACCAGAGGCGAGATGAGGAAACATTTTTTATGCAGCGAGTTGTTGTGATCTGGATTACATTTCCTTCCCGATCACCAGAGAGAAGCAGGACGAGCGTGCATGTGGCTTTTCCAGGATAGCGGGATTCCCCATGGTGCAGGGCGCCATTGACTGCACCCATGTGGCTTTGCAGGCACCGCATAACAACCCTGAGATCTTCCGTAACCACAAAGGCTCTCACTCACTGAATGTGCAGTTGGTGTGCGACCACAGACAGCGAATCCTCACCGTCAAAGCCCACTATCCTGGCAGCAGCCACGATGCCTTCTTCCTGTGCCAGACCGGTGTGCCAACACTCTTCCAGTCACCACATCAAGCTTGCGGCTGGCTGGTCAGAGACAAGGGCTATCCGCTCTCCACCTGGCTCATGACTTCCCTCCGCAACCCCAACACTCGTGCCCAGCACTCATATAATGAGATCCATGCCGCCACCAGGAACATCATCGAGCAGACCATCGGGGTGCTCAAGCAACGGTTCCGCTGCTTTGACCGCTTGGGAGAAGCCGTCCATACTCACCGGAGCGGGTGTCCCATTTCGTCGTGGTCTGCTGCTGCAGTATATCTTCTGCCGGTATAGCTCCTGCCGGTCTATCTCCTGCCGGTATATCTCCTGCCGGTCTATCTCCCGCCGGTCTATCTCCCGCCGGTCTATCTCTCGCCGGTATATCTCCTGCCGGTATATCTCCCGCCGGTATATCTCCCGCCGGTATATCTCCCGCCGGTCTATCTCTCGCCGGTCTATCTCCCGCCGGTCTATCTCCCGCCGGTCTATCTCCTGCCGGTCTATCTCCCGCCGGTCTATCTCCTGCCGGTATATCTCTCGCCGGTATATCTCCCGCCGGTCTATCTCCCGCCGGTATATCTCTCGCCGGTATATCTCCCGCCGGTCTATCTCCCGCCGGTATATCTCTCGCCGGTATATCTCCCGCCAGTATATCTCCCGCCGGTCTATCTCCCGCCGGTCTATCTCTCGCCGGTATATCTCTCGCCGGTATATCTCTCTCCGGTATATCTCCCGCCGGTATATCTCCCGCCGGTCTATCTCCCGCCGGTCTATCTCTCGCCGGTATATCTCTCGCCGGTATATCTCTCTCCGGTATATCTCCCGCCGGTATATCTCTCGCCGGTATATCTCCCGCCGGTCTATCTCTCGCCGGTCTATCTCTCGCCGGTCTATCTCCTGCCGGTCTATCTCTCGCCGGTCTATCTCCCGCCGGTCTATCTCCCGCCGGTATATCTCTCTCCGGTATATCTCCCGCCGGTATATCTCTCGCCGGTATATCTCCCGCCGGTCTATCTCTCGCCGGTCTATCTCCCGCCGGTCTATCTCCTGCCGGTCTATCTCTCGCCGGTCTATCTCCTGCCGGTATATCTCTCGCCGGTCTATCTCCCGCCGGGTCTATCTCCCGCCGGTCTATCTCCTGCCGGTCTATCTCTCGCCGGTCTATCTCCTGCCGGTCTATCTCCCGCCGGTCTATCTCTCGCCGGTCTATCTCCTGCCGGTCTATCTCTCGCCGGTCTATCTCCCGCCGGTCTATCTCTCGCCGGTCTATCTCCCGCCGGTCTATCTCCCGCCGGTCTATCTCTCGCCGGTCTATCTCCTGCCGGTCTATCTCTCGCCGGTCTATCTCCCGCCGGTCTATCTCTCGCCGGTCTATCTCCCGCCGGTCTATCTCCCGCCGGTATATCTCTCGCCGGTGTATCTCTCGCCGGTCTATCTCCCGCCGGTCTATCTCCCGCCGGTATATCTCCTGCCGGTCTATCTCTCGCCGGTCTATCTCCTGCCGGTCTATCTCTCGCCGGTCTATCTCCCGCCGGTCTATCTCTCGCCGGTATATCTCTCGCCGGTATATCTCTCGCCGGTATATCTCCCGCCGGTCTATCTCCTGCCGGTATATCTCTCGCCGGTATATCTCTCGCCGGTATATCTCCTGCCGGTATATCTCTCGCCGGTATATCTCTCGCCGGTATATCTCTCGCCGGTCTATCTCCCGCCGGTATATCTCTCGCCGGTCTATCCCCCGCCGGTATATCTCTCGCCGGTCTATCTCTCGCCGGTCTATCTCCCGCCGGTCTATCTCCCGCCGGTCTATCTCTCGCCGGTCTATCTCCTGCCGGTCTATCTCTCGCCGGTCTATCTCCCGCCGGTCTATCTCTCGCCGGTCTATCTCCCGCCGGTCTATCTCCCGCCGGTATATCTCTCGCCGGTGTATCTCTCGCCGGTCTATCTCCCGCCGGTCTATCTCCCGCCGGTATATCTCCTGCCGGTCTATCTCTCGCCGGTCTATCTCCTGCCGGTCTATCTCTCGCCGGTCTATCTCCCGCCGGTCTATCTCTCGCCGGTATATCTCTCGCCGGTATATCTCTCGCCGGTATATCTCCCGCCGGTCTATCTCCTGCCGGTATATCTCTCGCCGGTATATCTCTCGCCGGTATATCTCCTGCCGGTATATCTCTCGCCGGTATATCTCTCGCCGGTATATCTCTCGCCGGTCTATCTCCCGCCGGTCTATCTCCTGCCGGTATATCTCTCGCCGGTATATCTCTCGCCGGTATATCTCCTGCCGGTATATCTCTCGCCGGTATATCTCTCGCCGGTATATCTCCCGCCGGTCTATCTCCCGCCGGTCTATCTCTCGCCGGTATATCTCTCGCCGGTCTATCCCCCGCCGGTATATCTCTCGCCGGTCTATCTCTCGCCGGTATATCTCTCGCCGGTATATCTCCCGCCGGTCTATCTCCTGCCGGTCTATCTCTCGCCGGTATATCTCCCGCCGGTCTATCTCTCGCCGGTGTATCTCCCGCCGGTATATCTCTCGCCGGTATATCTCCCGCCGGTATATCTCTCGCCGGTCTATCTCTCGCCGGTGTATCTCCCGCCGGTATATCTCCTGTCCTACTGCTCACATTAATTTCCACCAGTTACTCCATGGTTGAGCTGATCACGATGCCCCGATCGTTCAGCTATTCCTGGCCGTTGATTTTGTCGCCCACTCGGACTCTCTGATTTGTTGCTGTCGCTCCTCCATCTCCCAGACACGTCCTCAGCCCTCCCCTCCATCCTCTAAGCTGCTGTTGCAATAATTGAGCGCCGCCCTGGGGAATTTCCCATCGGCTTTTCGAGAGAATCACAAGAAGCCCAACAACAGGAGTGGGATTAGCTGGAAATCTCCACCAAAGAGCCGGCACAGGCCCGATGGGCCGAATGGCCTCCTTCTGTGCTGTACCAGCCTGTGCTTCTATGATTCTATCCCCTCCGCCCTCGCACACTGTGCAGGTTCGACACGCTCTGGGCTGTGTGTCTGAGATCCCCCCCCACCGCCGCCCCATTCCCTCCCTCCAGCCCCGAACCTGACTGTACCCATAAACCCATCAGTCTGTCCCTCAGAAGCTGCGTGGCCCCTTTAAGATCTCGGGTGCCTGCTCGTGCCTCCAGCACTGTCACCATCCCAGGAACAGTCTGCCTGAACAATCCTAACATGTGGCAGTGATTTTTTATTAAGCTGCTGTCCTTCGGTTTTTAAGCGCTCCCCTCGCTGCCAAAACCCCTAACGGAAAATTGGAGATGTTCTAAATATTTTGCTGACCCCCTGTTGACCTGCTGCAGATACCAGCTCGGCAGCCCAGTGTTGTGGACAGGGAACAGCAGCATTACCGTTCACAACACAACCAACTATTGTTCCTCCAGCCCATTGCAGATTTTGGGAGTCAAGAAATCGTAACCCAGTCATTAATTCATCGCAGCCTCCGGGCAAATTGTCGTCAACTGGCTCCAGTCGGCAAAAACCTCGAACTGTTGCGACTGCCGCCTCCCTCCAGGAGCACAGCGTCGAACGCCATGTGGAAACCATTTCACTTTGCATGAGTTTTATGGTCACAGATCCCAGACTGTCCCATCTGATCAGCTGAATCAGGCTGAATTTTAAAATCCTCAGCCTTGTTTTCAAATCACTCCGTGGCCCTCGCCCCCTCCCTCTCTTTGTAACCTCCTCCAGCCCCTACAACCCTCCCAGATCTCTGCGCTCCTCCAATTCTGGCCTCTTGAGCATCCCCCCGCTTGTAATCGATCCACCATTGCAACAGTGATTCCACTTCAAAAATACTTCATTGGCTGTAAAGCACTTTGAGACGTCCGGTGGTGGGGAAAGGCGCTGGAGAAAGTCTTTCTTTCTTTCTATTGTCGGCCGTGCCTTCAGCTGCCTGGGCCCTAAGCTCTGGAATTCCCTCCCGAAATCTCTCTCTCCTTCATTAAGACTCTCCTTGAAACCTACCTCTTTGACCAAGCTTTTGGTCATCTCTCCTAATATCTCCTGTGGCTCAGATTTTGTCTGATAATCGCTCCGGTGAAGCGCCCTGGGATGTTTTACTCTGTTAAAGGTGTGATATAAATACAAGTTGTTTTCATTGAATGTTTACTCACAGAATCATAGAATGACACAGCACAGAAGGAGGCCATTCGGCCCATCGTGCCTGTGCTGGCTCTTTGAACGAGCTCTCCAGTTAGTCTCACTCCCCCTGCTCTTTCCTCATAGCCATTCTGTCCTCACTTTATTTTAAGATAGGAAGAGAGGAGCAATCTCAAACCTATGGCTTTTCAATGGGCTTCTCATTGTCTCCGCTCCACCTCCCCAGCATTGTTGCTGTGTCTCAGGGAATCTCAGCACCCACTGCTGGGATTGCACAGTAAGCGTCTCTCTCACTCCCGAACCATTGCAGGGCACTGGCTCTGTATGAAAGAACCAGGCACTAGTGCCTGAGGTGGCTCAGTGGGTCAACACACAGCCCGCTGTGACACGAAGCCACACAAACCATGGCGGTCCCCAGTTTAACGTAACGCAGTGGAGCCCGTTCCTGCCACGTCCTCGCCCCACACATGTGCAGTTGCAGCAGTGTTCATTGAATCAGGAGCAGGAACAAAGGAACAGGAGGCCATTCAGCCCCTCGAGCCTGTTCCACCTTTCAATCAGATCGTGGCTGATCTGTATCTTAACTCCATCGACCCGCCTTTGCTCCGTATCCCTCGATACCCTCACCCAACAAAAATCCATCAATCTCGGTTTTGAAATTTTCTATTGACCCCCAGCCTCAACAGCTTTTTGGGGGAGAGAGTTCCAGATTTCCACTACCCTTTGTGTGAAGAAGTGCTTCCTGACATCACCCCTGAACGGCCTGGCTCTAATTTTAAGGTTCTGCCCCCTTGTTCTGGACTCCCCCCACCAGAGGAAATAGATTCTCTCTATCTACCCGATCAACTCCTTTAATCATCTTAAACACCTCGATTAGATCACCCCTTAATCTTCTAAACTCGAGGGAATACAAGCCTAGTCTCTGCAACCTGTCCTCATAATTTAACCCTTTTAGCCCCGGTATCATTCTGGTGAATCTGCGCTGCTCCCCCTCCAAGGCCAATATATCCTTCCTGAGGAGCGGGGCCCGGAACTGAACACAGTTACTCCAGATGGGGTCTGACGAAGGCTCTGTACAGCTGGAGCATCACTTCCTCCCCTTTATATTCCAGCCCCTCGAGATAAAGGCCAACATTCCATTAGCCTTTTTAATTATTTTTTGACCCTGACCACTAGCTTTTAGTGATTTCTGTGCTTGGATCCCTAAATCTCTCTGCTCCCCCACAGTTCCCAGCTTCTCACCATTGAGAAAACACTCTGATCAATCTTTCTTGGGTCCACAGTGGGTGACCTCACACTTCCCCACAGTGAACTCCATCTGCCACAGTTTTGCCCCCTCACTGACTCTCTCAATGTCCCTTTGCAACTTCCTGCCCTATCTGTGCTGTAGTTCATATCTAATCCTCTGACTCTTTTCCCTTATGATGTGGAGATGCCAGGTGTTGGACTGGGGTGGACAAAAATGAGAAGTCGCACAACACCAGGTTATAGTCCAACAGATTTATTTAATTTTACAAGCTTTCGGAGCGGTTCGCTCCTTCCTCAGGTAGTCACTGCTACCCTACCTGAGGAAGGAGTGAACCGCTCCGAAAGCTTGTAAAATTAAATAAATCTGTTGGACTATAACCTGGTGTTGTGCGACTTCTCATCTTTTCCCTTAATTCAGGAGTTCCCAGGGCTCTGTGCTCCAACTCTGTTCATTCTCCACATCAATAACCTCCTTCATTCATCATCAACCCATTATCCACTATTCCCACTCTACACTGAACTCCCTTCAGATCCCAGTCCCCTCAGAGCAAGAGCTGAAACATTAAATCTCACCCTTCAATGGGACAATAAGAAGCTGTTTCCTTAATTCTTCAAAGACTCCCAGTTTCTTTGTGTCTGACGCAGGTCTAACAACAGCTCCTCTCTCTGGTGCTTTGATGGTTTCTCCTTAGTCCATCATCTGTTGGCAGTTTGGCCTCACTATCCCCTCTGACCTCCTCCATGGCTAACACTGCTCTACAAAGCTCAGTTTACATTTTTTCATCCGCTCAATATTTCTTCAGTTACAATCGCCCCGATTTTAACTGGGGGTGGGAATTGAGGGGGGTGGGAGTCAAAGCGGGCAGCAAACAGCCCCAACCTCGTCAGCATGACTTAGAAATATATCGCCGATCCTTCATCGTCGCTGGGTCAAAATCCTGGAACTCCCTCCCTAACCGCACTGTGGGAGCACCTTCACCACACGGACTGCAGCGGTTCAAGAAGGTGGCTCACCACCACCTTCTCAAGAGCAACTAGGGATGGGCAATAAATGCTGGCCTTGCCAGCGACGCCCACATCCCATGAATGAATTAAAAAAATTACATTTCTGCTGCTGTTTTATATAATTAAAAGTTGACCATCAAATTCAAAACAGCAAGATATTTCCTCTTTCTCCTGTGTTCTTTGAATGGATTAACAAAGGCTGTTGTCAGGGTGGAGAAAGTCAGCTGGCTATTCTGAATTTATAAGGAATTAGTAACACAACAATCTGACAATGAGGCTCCGCCAAGCCAAGGAATAAACCTGCCAGCCTCACAGAGCCTGAGGACAACTCTACCAGCCCCACAGAGCCTGGGGACAACTCTACCAGCCCCACAGAGTCTGGGAACAACTCTACCAGCCCCACAGAGCCTGGGGACAGCTCTACCAGCCCCACAGAGCCTGGGAACAACTCTACCAGCCCCACAGAGCCTGGGGACAACTCTACCAGCCCCACAGAGCCTTGGGACAGTGCTACCAGCCCCACAGAGCCTGGGGACAACTCTACCAGCCCCACAGAGCCTGGGAACAACTCTACCAGCCCCACAGAGCCTGGGAACAACTCTACCAGCCCCACAGAGCCTGGGAACGGCCCACAGAGCCTGGGGGCAACTCTACCAGCCCCACAAAGCCTGGGGACAGCTCTACCAGCCCCACAGAGCCTGGGGACAACTCTACCAGCCCCACAGAGCCTGGGGACAGCTCTACCAGCCCCACAGAGCCTGGGGACGGCCCACAGAGCCTGGGAACAGCCTCACAGAGCCTGGGGCTAGCTCTACCAGTCTCACAGAGCCTGGGAACGGTCACACCAGCCCCAGAGGCCTATAAATATCCTTGCCAGCTGCAAGGAGCCTGGGATTATTGTACGTCCAACACAGAATATTCCTGGTCATCAGAATCGTGAACTTTGGTACACTTACAGGCAGCTCTTTCAGCTGGTCTTTGACTGTCTGTGTGCCAAGGCTGGATTTCAGTCGGTGCACAGCTGTCCTGTTTAGTTTTAATGCGCGATGGTAATTACAATCAGACTGCTGCTCCATAAAACCGCCTGACTCACCAACACTTTTCACTTTCCATGTGTTCAGTCCAGGGAGTCCAGGACTAACATCCAGAAGGTGCTTTACTGCGTAGCACTTTAGATGAAAGCCCAGTGTTAAAAGCTCAGACTTAAAGAACTAGCTCGATATTATAGGAGCCAAAGTTAAAGGGCTGAACATTAACTGTGTCACTGCCCAGATTTCCACTGTTCTCATCTGAAAGAATCTAAATGCTTGTCATTGGGAATTTGGGTTGGGATTGGCTTTGAAATATAGACCAGTTAGCCTGACATCAGTAGTAGGGAAAATGCGAGAGTCTATTATTAAGGACGTGGTAACAGGGCACTTAGAAAATAATAATAGGATTGGGCAGAGTCAACACGGATTTATGAAAGGGAAATCGTGTTTGACGAATCTGTTAGAGTTTTTTGAGGTTGTAACTAGCAGGATAGATAAGGGGGAACCAGTGGATGTGGTGTATTTGGATTTTCAGAAGGCATTCGATAAGGTGCCACACAAGAGGTTATTAAACAAAATTAGGGCTCATGAGATTGGGGGTAATATACTAGCATGGATTGAGGATTGGTTAACAGACAGAAAACAGAGAGTAGGGATAAACGGGTCATTTTCGGGTTGGCAGGCTGTAACTAGTGGGGTACCGCAAGGATCAGTGCTTGGGCCTCAGTTATGTACAATCTATATTAATGACGTGGATGAGGGGACCAAATATAATATATCCAAGTTTGCTGATGATACAAAGTTAGGTGGGAAAGTAAACTGTGAGGAGAACGCAAAGAGGCTGCAGAGAGATATAGACAGGTTGACTGAGTGGGCAAGAACATGGCTGATGGAACATAATGTGGGGAAGTGTGAAGTTAGCCACTTTGGTAGGAAAAAAAAAAGCAGAATATTTTTTAAATGTTGAGAGATGGGAGAGGTTTGCATTCAGAGGGACCTGGGTGTCCTTGTACATGAATCACAGAAAGTTAACATGCAGGTACAGCAAGCAATTAGGAAAGCAAATGGTATGAAATTAGGAGAGCGAAGAGGGGGCATGAAAAAACACTGGCGGGCAAAATAAAGGAAAATCCCAAGCTGTTTTATAAGTATATTAAGGGCAAGAGGATAACCAGGGAAAGAGTAGGGCCCATTAGGGACCAAAGTGGCAATCTGTATGTAGAGCCGGAAGATGTGGGTGAGGTTTTAAATTAATATTTTGCATCTGTGTTCACTATGGAGAAGGGTGATGTAGGCATAGAAATCAGGCAGAGGGATTGTGATATACTTGAATAAATTAGTATTGAGAGGGAGGAGGTACTAGCGGTTTTAGTGGGCTTAAAAGTGGATAAATCCCCAGGCCCAGACGAGATGTATCCCAGGCTGCTGTGTGAGGCAAGGGAGGAGATTGCAGGGGCTCTGACACAAATTTTCAGAACCTCTCTGGCCACAGGGGAGGTGCCAGAGGACTGGAGAACAGCTAACATAGTACCATTGTTCAAGAAGGGTAGTAGGAATAAACCAGGGAATTACAGGCCAGTGAGCCTAACATCAGTGGTAGGGAAATTATTGGAAAAAATTCTGAGGGACAGAATTAGTCTCCACTTGGAGAGGCAGGGATTAATCAGGGATAGTCAGCATGGCTTTGTCAGGGGGCGATCATGTCTGACCAATTTGATTGACTTTTTCAAGGGGGTAACTAGGTGTGTGGATGAGGGTAGTGCAGTTGATGTGGTCTACATGGACTTCAGTAAGGCTTTTGACAAAGTCCCGCATGGGAGACTGGTCAAGAAGGTAAGAGCCCATGGGATCCAGGACAACTTGGCACATTGGATCCAAAATTGGCTTAGTGGCAGGAGGCAGAGGGTGATGGTCGAAGGTTGTTTTTGTGACTGGAAGCCTGTGTCCAGTGGTGTACCGCAGGGATCGGTGCTGGGTCCTTTGCTGTTTGTAGTGTACATTAATGATTTAGATATGAATGTAGGAGGTATGATCAGTAAGTTCGCAGGTGACACGAAAATTGGTGGAGTGGTAAATAGCGAGGAGGGAAGCCTCAGGCGACAGGACGATATAGACGGGTTGGTTAGATGGGCAGAACAGTGGCAAATGGAATTTAACCCTGAAAAGTGTGAGGTGATGCATTTTGGGAGGACTAACAAGGCAAGAGAATACACAATGAATGGTAGGACCCTAGGAAGGACAGAGGATCAGAGGGACCTTGGTGTGCATGTACATAGATTCCTGAAGGCAGCAGGACAGGTAGATAAGGTGGTTAAAAAGGCATATGGGATACTTGCCTTCATTAGCCGAGGCATAGAATATAAGAGCAGGGAGGTTATGATGGAGCTGTACAAAACGCTAGTTAGGCCACAGCTGGAATACTGTGTGCAGTTCTGGTCGCCACACTATAGGAAGGATGTGATTGCATTGGAGAGGGTGCAGAGGAGATTCACCAGGATGTTACCTGGGCTGGAGCGCTTCAGCTATGAAGAGAGACTGGAGAGGCTGGGGTTGTTTTCCTTAGAGCAGAGAAGGCTGAGGGGGGACCTGATTGAGGTGTACAAAATTATGAGGGGCGTAGATAGAAAGGAACTTTTCCCCTTAGTAGAGGGGTCAATAACCAGGGGGCACAGTTTCAAGGTAAGGGGCAGGAGGTTTAGAGGGGATTTGAGGAAAAACTTTTTCACCCAGAGGGTGGTTGGAATCTGGAACTCACTGCCTGAAAGGGTGGTAGAGGCAGGAACCCTCACAACATTCAAGAAGCATTTAGATGAGCACTTGAAATGCCATAGAATACAAGGCTATGGAACAAGTGCTGGAAAATGGGATTAGAATAGACAGGGCTTGATAGCCGGCGCGGACACGATGGGCCGAAGGGCCTCTTTCTGTGCTGTAAAAGGGAGGAAAATTCAGTTGGTTGCGCCTCCCGTTAGCGCCTTAAGAGGGCGCTAATGGGGCGCAAAGGAACTTGCGCCCGGGCGCGGCGGTGTTTGCACCGCTCGCGAAATTAACTAGACATTTTGCGGTGGCGCTAAACACTACCGCCACGATCTCCTGAGCCGGCAGATCGTGACGTCATTCGAGTGCGCAATGCCCCGGTAGCGCCCCGGAGTGGATATTGAGTGGCGCCCCCTGCCTTACCGCCTGCCGCTAGCAACGACAGGTTGAGGGGAGCGTTTTGCAGTCAGGAAGGGACTGGGGGAGCGCTATTTAAAGGCGACAGCTTCCTGCCTTTTTTTGTTGGTGACATTTTTGAACCACGCATTCTGAGAGAGAGAGAGAGAGACTTCTGGAGAGATTCAACGCTGTGTGAAGGAGTTTTGGGTACTGAGCAGCACTTTGCAGGTTCATTTTGATTTGCCCTTCCTTGTATCGATTTAGAAGAGACTGTGGGGGTTGCACTCTGAGCTCTTTCCCTGGTTGTCTCTATTGATCGATCCAGCAGATTTGATGTGCAGGTCTCTCCAGGCCGAGATTCAAGGCTGCAATGAGCAGGATGTGGATGGAAAGCAAGATCGACCCTCCCCTTTAAGAACTGGCCGGGGCCATTGTGTGTGTGTTCCAGTGCAGACTGACATCACACGAGCTTCGCCCGCGCTCTGAGTTAGCGCCTCGCTCCTCGGCCTTTGCGCCTTAAGACAGATGTGTAGCGCCTGATTTAGCGCTCCAATCAGCTCCAGGGGCGATAAAAGTCAAGTTTGCAGTCAGAGGCGATAATTAGCGCCAGGTGCTAATCTTTGCGCCCGGCCGATAATTGCGCCCCAAACGGGGCGATACTGAATTTTTCCCCCTATGACTCTATGTTGGCCTTTATTACAAAGGGATTGGAGTATAAGAGTAAAGACTTCTTACTGCAATTATACAAGGCCCTGGTGAGACCACACCTGGAGTATTGTGTACAGTTTTGGTCTCCTGACATAAGGAAGGATATGCTTGCCATAGAGGGAGTGCAACGAAGGTTCACCAGGCTGATTCCAGGGATGCGAGGATTTTCCAATGAGAAGAGATTGAGGAGAGATTGAGTAGACTAGGTCTATATTCTCTAGAGTTTAGAAGAATGAGAGGTGATCTCATTGAAACATACAAAATTCTACAGGGCTTGACAGGGTAGATGCAGGGAGGATGTTTCCCCTGGTTGGGGAGTCTAGAACCAGGGGTCACAGACTCAGAATAAGGGGTCGGCCATTTAGGACTGAGATGAGGAGAAATTTCTTCACTCAGAGGGTGGTGAGTGAATCTTTGGTATCCTTGACCCCAGAGGATTGTGGAGGCTCAATCGGTGAGTATATTCAAGACAGAGATTGACAGATTTTTGGATATGAAGGGAATCAAGGGATATGGGGACAGTGCAGGAAAGTGGAGATGAGGTAGAAGATCAGCCATGATCTTATTGAATGGCGGAGCAGGCTCGAGGGGCCGAATGGCCGACTCCAGCTCCTATTTCTTATGTTATTATGAACAGCACAGGTTAGATACAGAGTAAAGCTCCCTCTACACCGTCAGTGTCTGTGGAATTGAACCCCAGTGAGAGTCAGTGTCTGTGGTACTGTACCCCAGTGAGAGTCAGTGCCTGTGGAACTGTACCCCAGTGAAAGTCAGTGTCTGTGGAACAGTACCCCTGTGAACGTGAGTGTCTGTGGAACTGTACCCCAGTGAGAGTCAGTGTCTGTGGAACTGTACCCCAGTGAGAGTCAGTGTCTGTGGAACTGTACCTCAGTGAGAGTCAGTGTCTGTGGAACTGTACCCCAGTGAGAGTCAGTGCCTGTGGAACTGTACCCCAGTGAGAGTCAGTGTCTGTGGAACTGTACCCAGTGAGAGTCAGTGTCTGTGGAACTGTACCCAGTGAGAGTCAGTGTCTGTGGAACTGTAACCCAGAGAGAGTCAGTGTCTGTGGAACTGTATCCCAGTGAGAGTCAGTGCCTGTGGAACTGTACCCCAGTGAAAGTGAGTGTCTGTGATACTGTACCCCATTGAGAGTCAGTGTCAGTGGAACTGTACCCCAGTGAGAGTCAGTGCAAGTGGAACAGTACCCCAGTGAGAGTCAGTGTCTGTGGAACAGTACCCCAGTGAGAGTCAGTGTCTGTGGAACTGTACCCCAGTGAGAGTCAGTGCCTGTGGAACTGTACCGCACTGAGAGTCAGTATCTGTGGAGCTGTCCCCCAGTGAGAGTCAGTGTCTGTGGAACTGTACCCCAGTGAGAGTCAGTGCCTGTGCAACTGTACCCCAGAGAGAGTCAGTGTCTGTGGAACTGTACCCCAGTGAGAGTCAGTGCCTGTGGAACTGTACCCGAGTGAGAGTCAGTGCCTGTGGAACTGTACCCCAGTGAGAGTCAGTGTCTGTGGAACTGTACCCCAGTGAGAGTCAGTGCCTGTGGAACTGTACCCAGTGAGAGTCAGTGTCTGTGGAACTGTACCCGAGTGAGAGTCAGTGTCTGTGGAACTGTACCCCAGTGAGAGTCAGCGTCTGTGGAACTGTACCCCAGTGAGAGTCAGTGTCTGTGGAACTGTACCCCAGTGAGAGTCAGGGTCTGTGGAACTGTATCCCAGTGAGAGTCAGTGTCTGTGGAACTGTACCCCAGTGAGAGTCAGTGTCTCTGGAACTGTACCCAGTGAGAGCAGTGTGTGTGGAACCTGTACCCCAGAGAGAGTCAGTGTCTGTGGAACTGTACCCCAGTGAGACACAGTGTCTGTGGAACTGTACCCCAGTGAGAGTCAGTGCCAGTGGAACTGTACCCCAGTGAGAGTCAGTGCAAGTGGAACAGTACCCCAGTGAGAGTCAGTGTCTGTGGAACAGTACCTCAGTGAGAGTCAGTGTCTGTGGAACTGAACCCCACTGAGAGTCAGTGTCTGTGGAACTGTCCCCCAGTGAGAGTCAGTGTCTGTGAAACTGTACCCCAGTGAGAGTCAGTGCCTGTGGAACTGTACCCCAGTGAGAGTCAGTGTCTGTGGAACTGTACCCAGTGAGAGTCAGTGTCTGTGGAACTGTACCCAGTGAGATTCAGTGTCTGTGGAACTGTACCCCAGTGAGAGTCAGTGTCTGTGGAACTGTACCCCAGTGAGAGTCAGTGCCTGTGGAACCGTACCCCAGTGAGAGTCAGTGTCTGTGGAACTGTACCCCAGTGAGAGTCAGTGTCTGTGGAACTGTACCCAGTGAGAGTCAGTGTCTGTGGAACTGTACCCAGTGAGAGTCAGTGTCTGTGGAACTGTACCCAGTGAGAGTCAGTGCCTGTGGAACTGTACCCCAGTGAGAGTCAGTGCCTGTGGAACTGTACCCCAGTGAGAGTCAGTGTCTGTGGAACTGCTCCCCAGTGAGAGTCAGTGCCTGTGGAACTGTACCCCAGTGAGAGTCAGTGTCTGTGGAACTGTACCCAGTGAGAGTCAGTGTCTGTGGAACTGTACCCAGTGAGATTCAGTGTCTGTGGAACTGTACCCCAGTGAGAGTCAGTGTCTGTGGAACTGTACCCCAGTGAGAGTCAGTGCCTGTGGAACTGAACCCCAGTGAGAGTCAGTGTCTGTGGAACTGTACCGCAGTGAGAGTCAGTGTCTGTGGAACTGTACCCCACTGAGAGTCAGTGTCTGTGGAACTGTACCCCAGTGAGAGTCAGCGTCTGTGGAACTGTACCCCAGTGAAAGTCAGTGTCTGTGGAACTGTACCCCAGTGAGAGTCAGGGTCTGTGGAACTGTACCCCAATGAGACACAGTGTCTGTGGAACTGTACCCCAGTGAGAGTCAGTGCCAGTGGAACTGTACCCCAGTGAGAGTCAGTGCAAGTGGAACAGTACCCCAGTGAGAGTCAGTGTCTGTGGAACTGTCCCCCAGTGAGAGTCAGTGTCTGTGGAACTGTACCCCAGTGAGAGTCAGTGCCTGTGGAACTGTACCCCAGTGAGAGTCAGTGTCTGTGGAACTGTACCCAGTGAGAGTCAGTGTCTGTGGAACTGTACCCAGTGAGATTCAGTGTCTGTGGAACTGTACCCCAGTGAGAGTCAGTGTCTGTGGAACTGTACCCCAGTGAGAGTCAGTGCCTGTGGAACCGTACCCCAGTGAGAGTCAGTGTCTGTGGAACTGTACCCCAGTGAGAGTCAGTGTCTGTGGAACTGTACCCAGTGAGAGTCAGTGTCTGTGGAACTGTACCCAGTGAGAGTCAGTGTCTGTGGAACTGTACCCAGTGAGAGTCAGTGCCTGTGGAACTGTACCCCAGTGAGAGTCAGTGCCTGTGGAACTGTACCCCAGTGAGAGTCAGTGTCTGTGGAACTGTACCCCAGTGAGAGTCAGTGCCTGTGGAACTGTACCCCAGTGAAAGTGTGTGCCTGTGGAACTGTACCCCAGTGAGAGTCAGTGCCAGTGGAACGATACCCCAGTGAGAGTCAGTGCCTGTGGAGCTGTACCCCAGTGAGAGTCAGGGGAAGAAATTCAGTATCGCCCCATTTGGGGCGCAATTATCGACCGGGCGCAAAGATTAGCGCCTGGCGCTAATTATCGCCACCGACTGCAAACTTGACTTTTATCGCCCCTGGAGGTGATTGGAGCGCTAAATCAGGCGCTACACATCTGTCTTAAGGCGCAAAGGCCGAGGAGCGAGGCGCTAACTCAGAGCGCTGGCGAAGCTCAGGTGATGTCAGTCAGCAATGGAACAGAGACACAATGGCGCGGGACAGTTCTTAAAGGGGATGGTTCATCTTGCTTTCTATCCACATCCTGCTCATTGCAGACTTGAATCTCGGCCTGGAGAGACCTGCACATCAAATCTGCTGTAAAGAAAAATAGAGAGTACCAGGGAAAGAGCTCAGAGTGCAGCCCCCACAGTCTCTTCTAAATCGATACAAGGAATGGCAGATCAAAATGAACCTGCAAAGTGCTGCTCAGTACCCAAAACTCCTTCACACAGCGTTGAATCTCTCCAGAAGTCTCTCTCTCTCTCTCTGAGAATGCGTGGTTCAAAAATGGCACCAACAATAAAAGGCAGGAAGCGGTCGCTTTTAAATAGGGCTCCCCCAGTCCCTTCATGACTGCAAAACGCTCCCCTCAACCTATCGTTGCTAGCGTCAGGCGATAAGGTAGGGGGAGCCACTCAATATCCGCTACGGGGCGATAGCGGGGCGTTGCGCACTCGACTGACGTCACGATCTGCCGGCGCAGGAGATCGTG
>CM059437.1:2004812-2025389 GCA_030390025.1 Squalus acanthias | reverse complement strand
GAGAGCCGTTTAAAGAGGCCGGTGCCTTTAGTGAAGCGAGTGGGTCAAACCTCGCAACACAACGGTACAGCTCACACCGGGATCAGCGCCGGTGAAACCGTCAACAGAACCTTCCGGGGGGGGACTCTGGTGTGGCTCTATCCTTTAAAGGGCCACGTGGTTTTATAGTGATATTAGCGTTTGGGAGCACATTTTTAATGGGACTGCCCCCTTAAGCCCGTTAAAACTTTCATATTACAGAACGATGACTTGAAGCGACCTCTCGGGAGCCGGTTCCTGTGTTCCTGCCAGCTGTAAACGGGCACAGCTGGTGACGGTACCATCTGCCGACTGTCCTGGCCTCGCAATCCTCGGCACGGTTTGTGTTTCTGGTCCGAATGGATCTGCTCTGGTCAGGGGTGGGGGCAATGGGTGTGGTCCACGGAGACCACACTAGTGCGGAGAGCAGGCTGGCCGAGATTGTGTCGGAGGTGGCAGCTGCTCGAGCCTGGGTCAGGGCTGCCCCACGATCAGTCCAGAGGATCAGCCTCTCCCGGGATCCAAACGCAACTTGTGATATTCGTCATGGGCGACATCGCATTGGACGCCCGTTATACGTCCTGTTAGATACTTGGTTCTATCGAAGTCAATGGAACTATTTCGAAGAAGAGCAGGGGAGTTCTCCCCGGCGTCCTGGTCAATATTTATCCATCAACCAACATCACTGAAACAGATTATCTGGTCATTATCACATTGCTGTTTGTGGGAGCTTGCTGTGCGCAAATTGGCTGCCGCGTTTCCTACATTACAACAGTGACGACACTTCAAAAAGTACTTCATTGGCTGTAAAGCGCTTTGGGACGTCCTGAGGTGGTGAAAGGCACTATAGAAATAGGAACATAGGGACAGGAGGAGGCCATTGAGCCCCTCGAGCCTGTTCCGCCATTCAATGAGATCATGGCTGATCTGTGAGCTGACCCCAATGCAAGTCTTTCTATTGCAATGGAACCAAGTATTGGGCAGGGAGTATAGTGGGCATCCGTAGAGATACCGTCCGGCCCAAAACCAATTTCTACCTCCTGCAGCTGCCAAGTGAAGTCACGGGCGGGGGGGGTCGACGAGTTGTGTTCTGAGCTCGGGGCAGCGACCAGTTGCTGTGATGAGTTGGCGCATCAAGATCGCCAGCGTGTAACCTGTTTCCAGCCCGTGTGCGCCGAGTCTCCAATAACAAACATACAGCTTCCCCCCTCCATGAGAAGCTGAGCTGTACCGATATACCTCCGACTGACAAGTGTTTCAGTATTCGAGGCACGGGGTGCAGTGAAGTTTAACTGCAAACCAGACTGATCGGGACTGTGCGGAGTTACAGCTGACCGGCCCTGTACCAGTCCGAGGGCTTTGATCTCGGAGGAGTCCCATTGTGTAGGAATGTGTTTCACTGCCCTTGCTATGGGCTGCTTAAGAGGTCAGGATTGAAATGACTAAAATACCCTCGCTGCACCATGTCCTGTCCCTGAACCGCACGATGGATTTCGTTTTGTTTGGCAGCTAGCTTAGAATTTGCTCGATTAAACCCCGGCCGCAGATAGACTGCTCACAGATGTAGGTTTCAGTCTCGGGTTACATAAGAACACAAGAAATAGGAGCAGGAGTCGGCCATTCGGCCCCTCGAGCCTGCTCCACCATTCAATAAGATCATGGCTGATCTTCTACCTCATCTCCACTTTCCTGCACTATCCCCATATCCCTTAATATCCAAAAATCTATCGATCTCAGCCTTGAATATACTCAACGACTGAGCCTCCACAGCCCTCTGGGGTAGAGAATTCCAAAGATTCACAACCCTCTGAGTGAAAAAATTTCTCCTCATCTCAGTCCTAAATGGCCGACCCCTTATTCTGAGATTGTTTCTCCTGGTTCTAGACTCCCCAGCCAGGGAAAACATTCTCAACAACAACTTGTATTTATATAGCGCCTTTAACGTAGTAAAACATCCCAAGGTGCTTCACAGGAGTATTAAAAGACAAAAATTGACACCGAGCCACATAAGGAGATATTAGGGCAGATGACCAAAAGCTTGGTCAAAGAGGTAGGTTTTAAGGAGCGTCTTAAAAAGGAGGAAAGAGAGGCGGAGAAGTTTAAGCAGGGAATTCCAGAGCTTAGGGCCCAGGCAGCTGAAGGCATGGCCACCAAAGGTTGAGCGATTATAATCGGGGATGCTCAAGAGGGCAGAATTAGAGGAGCGCAGATATCTCGGGGGGTTGTGGGGCTGAAGGAGATTACAGAGATAGGGAGGGGCGAGGCCATGGAGGGATTTGAAAACAAGGATGAGAATTTTGAAATCGAGGCGTTGCTTAACCGGGAGCCAATGTAGGTCAGCGAGCACAGGGGAGATGGGCGAACGGGACTTGGTGCAACTTAGGACATGGGCAGCCGAGTTTTGGATGACCTCAAGTTTACGTAGGGTAGAATGTGGGAGGCCAGCCAGGAGTGCGTTGGAATAGTCAAGTCTAGAGGGTTTCAGCAGCGGATGAGCTGAGGCAAGGGCGGAGACGGGCGATGTTACGGAGGTGGAAATAGGTGGTCTTTGTTATGCTGCGGATATGTGGTCAGAAGCTAATTTCAGTGTCAAATATGACACCAAGGTTGCAAACAGTGTGGTTCAGCCTCAGACAGATGTTAGGGAGAGGGATGGAGTCAGTGGCTAGGGAACGGAGTTTGTGGCGGGGACCAAAGACAATAGCTTCGGTCTTCCCAATATTTAATTGGGAGAAAATTTCTGCTCATCCAGAACTGTATGTCGGACAAGCAGTCTGACAATTTAGAGACTGTGGAGGGATCGAGAGAAGTGGTGGTGAGGTAGAGCTGGATGTCGTCAGTGTACATGTGGAAACTCGCGCTGTGTTTTCAGATGATGTCACCAAGGGGCAACATGTAGATGAGAAATAGGAGGGGGCCAAGGATAGATCCTTGGGGGACACCAGAGGTAACGATGCGGGAGCAGGAAGAGAAGCCATTGCAGGTGATTCTCTGGCTACGATTAAATAGATAAGAAAGGAACCAGGCGAGTGCAGCCCCACCCAGCTGGACGACAGTGGAGAGGCGTTGGAGAAGGATGGAATGGTCAACCGTGCCAAAGGCTGCAGACAAGTCAAGAAGGACGAGGAGGGATAGTTTACCTTTGTCACAGTCACAAAGGATGTCATTTGTGACTTTGATGAGAGCCGTTTCGGTACTGTGGCAAGGGCGGAAACCTGATTGGAGGGATTCAAACATGGCGTTGCGGAAAAGATGGGCATGGATTTGGGAGGCGACAACACGTTCAAGGACTTTGGAGAGGAAAGGGAGGTTGGAGATGGGGGGGTAGTTTGCAAGGACGGAGGGGGTCAAGGGTTGGTTTTTTGAGGAGAGGGGTGATGACGGCAGATTTGAGGGAGAGGGGGACAGTACCTGAGGACAGAGAACTGTTAACAACGTCAGCTAACATGGGAGCCAGAACAGAAAGTCGGGTGGTCAGCAGTTTGGTGGGAATAGGGTCGCGGGAGCAGGAAGTGGGTCTCATGGACAAGATGAGTGCGAAGAGGTCATGAGGGGAGATCGAAGAGAAACTGGAGAAAGATGTGAGTTCAGGGCTAGGGCAGGGGGAACCTTAGAGGAAGTTTGGCCCAGTGGGCTAGGGGAAGGAGGGGAAGTGGCAGAGGCAGCTGAACGGATGGTCTCAATCTTAGAGACAAAGAAGTCCATGAGCTCCTCACACTTGTTATCGGAGGTGAGGGTGGAGGAGACAGGGGAGAGGGGTTTAAGAAGACGGTTAGCAGTGGAGAATAGAAGCCGGGATTTATCTTTACATTTCAGAATGATTCTGGCAGTGAATGGCTAAACCAGTTGTCCGCCATAACTCCCTTGGACTTAAGGGAGCGAAGATGAGGACCGCACCAGGGGGAACGGCCAGGGTGAGAGAGGGTAATTGTTTTAATAGAGACTAGGGCATCAAAGGTGGTGGTGAGGGTGTGGTTAAGCAGATCGGTAACTGCAGAAATGTCGTGGTGAATGGAGGGCCAAAGGCTGGACAGTTGTAAGAGAGTTGAGAGAGAGTTTATTCCAGGGGCAGACACAGAAGGAAGTAGGGTTGGCGGGGGCGGGGGACGGGGGGTGGCGGGTGGGGGGTGGGCGGGGGATGTGGGTGGAGAGTGATACGAGGAAGTGGTAAGAGATGGCCTTATCTGCGATTGACACGATGGGAGTAGCGAGGCCACGAGAGATGGCAAGGTCGAGGGAGTGCCCGTGAATATGTGTTGGGGAGTTTACATGGAGCGAGAGATTAAGGGAGGGTAGGAGGCTAGTGAACTCAGGAGAGAGAGCATGATGAATTGAGATGGAGGTTGAAATCACCGAGGATGAGCAGTCGCTCGGTGCAGAAGCTGAGGGAGGAGAGCAGTGAAGATATCTCGGTAATAAAATTTTTATGGTACTTGGGTGGGTGGTAGAGAACAAGAATTTTAAATGAGAGGTGAGAGGGGTGGAATAAGGCGAGATGCTCAAAAGGAGGAGAAAGTGCCGGAGGAGTAGGGGGACAGACGAAGGTGTGATTTGGTGATGAGAGCCACACCGCCATTAGATTGAAAGAAGCAGCTTATAATGTTGCGAAGAATAATAGTAAGCCTGAGGCTTGGAAGAGTTTCAGAACCCAGCAAAGGATGACCAAAAAAGTGATAAAAAGGAAAACAACAGAATGAGAGAAAACTCGCAAGAAATATAAAAGCAGATTGTAAGAGCTTCTACAAGTATGTAAAAAGGAAGAGAGTAGCAAAAGTAAACGTTGGTCCCCTAGAGTCTGAGACAGGAGAAATTATTATGGGGAATAAGGAAATGGCAGAAACATTAAACAAATATTTTGTATCTGTCTTCACAGTAGAAGACACAAAAAGCATACCAAAAATGGCAGGGAAACAAGGGTCTAATGAGGGTGAGGAACTTAACGTAATTAATATAAGTAGAGAAAAAGTACTAGAGAAACTAATGGGACTAAATGCCGACAAATCCCCTGGACCAGACGGCCTACATCCTAGGGTTCTAAGAGAGGTGGCTGCAGAGATAGTGGATGCATTGGTTTTGATCTTCCAAAATTCCCTAGATTCTAGAACGGTCCCAGTGGATTGGAAGGTCGCAAATGTAACACCGCTATTCAAGAAAGGAGGGAGAGAGAAAACAGGGAACTACAGGCCAGTTAGCCTGACATCAGTCGTCGGGAAAATGCTGGAATCCATTGTTAAGGAAGTGGTATCAGGTCACTTAGAAAATCATAATATTAGGCAGAGTCAACATGGTTTTATGAAAGGTAAATCGTGTTTGACAAATTTATTAGAGTTTTTTGAGGATGTAACTAGTAGGGTAGATAAAGGGGAACCAGTGGATGTAGTATATTTGGATTTCCGAAAGGCATTCGATAAGGTGCCACATAAAAGGTTATTACACAAGATAAGGGATCATGGGGTGGGGGTAATATATTAGCATGGATAGAGGATTGGTTAACGGACAGAAAACAGAGAGTAGGGATAAACGGATCTTTTTCAGGTTGGCAGGCTGTAACTAGTGGGGTGCCGCAAGGATCAGTGCTTGGGCCTCAGCTATTTACAATCTATATTAATGACCTAGATGAAGGGACCGAGTGTAATGTATCCAAGTTTACTGACGATACAAAGCTAGGTGGGACAGTAAGCTGTGAGGAGAACACAAAGAGCCTGCAAAGTGATATAGATAGACTAAGTGAGTGGGCAATAAGGTGGCAGATGGAGTATAATGTAGGGAAATACGAGGTTATTCAATTTGGTAGAAAAACAGAATATTTTTTAAATGGTGAGAAACTTTTAAATGTTGGTGTTCAGGGAGATTTGGGTGTCCTTGTGCAAGAAACACAGAAAGCTAGCATGCAGGTACAACAAGCAATAAGGAAGGCAAATGGCATGTTGGCCTTTATTGCAAGAGGGTTGGAGTATAAGAGTAAGGAAGTCTTGCTACAATTGTACAGGGCGTTGGTGAGACCACACCTGGAGTACTGTGCACAGTTTTGGTCTCCTTATCTCAGGAAGGATATACTTGCCTTGGAGGCGGTGCAACGAAGGTTCACTAGATTGATTCTTGGGATGAGAGGGTTGTCCTATGAGGAGAGATTGTGTAGAATGGGCCGATACTCTCTGGAGTTTAGAAGAATGAGAGGTGATCTCATTGAAACATACAAGATGCTGAAGGGGATTGACAGGGTAGATGCTGAGAGGTTGTTTCCCCTGGCTGGAGAGTCTAGAACTAGGGGGCATAGTCTCAGGATAAGGGGTCGGCCATTTAAGACTGAGATGAGGAGGAATTTCTTCACTCAGAGGCTGTGCCTTTTTGGAATTCCCTACCCCAGAGGGCTTTGGGTGCTCAGTCTTTGAGTATATTCAAGGCTGAGAT
The DNA here is from genome assembly GCA_030390025.1 of Squalus acanthias. Classification (NCBI taxonomy): domain Eukaryota; kingdom Metazoa; phylum Chordata; class Chondrichthyes; order Squaliformes; family Squalidae; genus Squalus; species Squalus acanthias. The sequence continues at coordinate 2,018,960 of CM059437.1, read as the reverse complement.
CGATAGAATTTTGGACTCTAGGGGAATCAAGGGATGTGGCGATCGGACGGGAAAGTAGAGTTGAGGTCGAAGATCAGCCTTGATCTTATTGAATGGCGGAGCAGGTTCGAGGGGCCGAATGGTCTACTCCTGCTCCTAATTCTTATGTTCTTAAAACTGGCTAGAATGAGCTGAGTCCCAAGCCCTCACAGAGGTTCAGGGACCGGTCTTCCTGCGGGATGCATGTTTGTGTGGAGTATCCCATTAATATACAGGAATGCCCAATATATCTGGGAGTGCTGATATTGCTGGCTCTCCAAGCACTGCGGAACATGTTCCATTGTTCGTTACCAGGATCCACCCTGACCTTCAGCAGCTCACATAGAATCCAAATATAAAAAAGAAATGGGAACCAGATGTGGAAATGTTATTGGAAACCAAGAGCTCATTAGGAAATCTTGTATTAACCCCCGAGGTTCTGTGCCTTCCTGTGTATCGCAGCAACAGTCCCTGTTCTCACATTGTTAAAATGCTGCCTTCCCCCTACTGGGCACGGCACTCAGTCAAGAGGCACTGGAAAAGGTGCAAAAAAGATTTACAAGGATGATACCAGAACTGAGGGGTTATACCTAACAGGAAAGACTGAACAGACTGGGCTCCTTTCTCTAGAAAAGAGAAGGCTGAGGGGTGACCTGATAGAGGTCTTTAAAATTATGAAAATATAGGGTAGATGTAGAGAAGAGGTTTCCACTTGTGGGGGAGACCAGAACTAGGGGCCATCAATACAAGACAGTCACTAATAAACCCAATAGGGAATTCAGGAGAAACTTCTTTACTCAGGGAGGGGTTAGAATGTGGAACTCGCTACCACAGGGAGTGGTTGAGGCGAATAGAATAGATGCATTTAAGGGGAAGCTCGATCAGTACAGTAGAACCATCGAGGCTCGGGACGATGGCAACGTGTCCTACTGCCTTGAAGAACGAGGCTCAATCAACCCGAAAATCTCCTTTGCCTAACTGGCCCTGACCTTCTGCCCATGCTCATCATCTTGGCTCGTTACTGCACCATCACCAGGAAGCCCTGCCTGCACTACAAGAGGAGCAAGAGGCAAGGTGAGAAGCTGAGGAATTCCATCAAGGTGGTCTTCCTGGTTTCCTGGCTGCCACTGAACGTCCTCAGGTCCCTGGGGTCGCTCTGGGGGAAGTCGCATCCTGCAGCTTTCAGAGGGCGGTAGAGTCGGGCACTGGTGGGCAGCACCCCCTTGGCCATCGTTGCGCCAACCCAATCATCTACTGCTTCTACGGCAGCTCCATCCAAAAGGGCCACGACGCATCTCGTCCGGCCGCCAGAGCCCTGTCTCAAGCACCACGCCGTCCCATCGGACAGCCAGCCCGGCAGAGCCCTGTCCAACGCCTTGGCCGCACAAAGTCCCAGTTACAAAAGGCGATCGTCCCACCACATCGAGATGATCAAGACATCCAAATGGGCTTCCGATCCGCAAACCTGATCCCGACTGTGGGGTGAGGGGGGATTGGGATTGGGAGAGGAGTAGAGGGTGCAAGGGTAAATGAGAGAGATGATTCTATCCTGTAGGGGAAAAAATAGGAAGGATGATACCAGAACTGAAGGGTTATACCTATCAGGAAGATTGAACAGGCTGGGGCTCCTTTCTCTAGAAAAGAGAAGGCTGAGGGTGACCCTGATAGAGGTCTTTAAAATTATGAAGGGGTTCGATAGGGTAGACGTAGAGAAGATGTTTCCACTTGTGGGGGAGACCAGAACTAGGGGCCATCAATATAAGACAGTCACTAATAAATCCAATAGGGAATTCAGGAGAAACTTCTTTACCCAGAGAGTGGTGAGAATGTGGAACTCGCTACCACAGGGAGTGGTTGAGGCGAATAGCACAGATACATTTAAGGGGAAGCTAGATAAACACATGAGGGAGAAAGGAATAGAAGGATCTGTTGATGGGGTGAGATGAAGAGAGGTGGGAGGAGGCTCGTGTGGAGCAGAAACACCGGCACAGAGCAGAGGGGCCGAATGGCCTGTTTCTGCGCTGTACGCTCGACGTAGTTGTTCGTTAGTGAAACAAACGGTCCAGAAATACAGAGGCTGACAGGCAACACAAAGTCATGGAGAGAAAAAGAGTTTATATTTTGTGAAGAAGATCGTAGAAAGTCAGCAACACAAGGGTGGGTCTGGCTTGGAGCCGATCATCTCACATCAGCAGAGAGCACTGAGAGTGTTCACTGAACCATCAAAACACTGGATAAACATATCGCTCCATCCAAGCTTGGCTCACAGTACACACACAGGCCAGCTCCCCTCACATTCTATTAAGTTTCCTGGCATATCGGTTATACATTTTCTCAGACTCTGCAGCTGGCGCTGGTTTCTATTCCCCTCGATGCAGTGCGGCCTGGACACGAGCTCAGTCTCCACACACGCACTTTCCAGCAACCTCTACTGTCTCCTTGCCCAACTGCAATTGGCTTCCTGGCACCAGATCGCAATCCTGCCACTTAGTGTTGGGTTAACTTGCCATCCTTTCCCTGGTTATAAGTGGATGGCTTTGCAAAACGACAAATCATCGCTTCATTCTCCGAAGGCTACAGTTTATCTCCTGGCGATGAAATGTTGGTTTAAGTCAGAGATTGTTTATCAGGAATCACCACCTGCTCCTGATTCGCTGCATTCACTCACCAAGTAGTGCGAAAGTGAAGTTACGACCTCGTGTGACAGGGTTCCAGGTACAGAAACAGGGCAATTCACAATAACACAAAGCATGATATTACATACTTGTACAAGACCTTTTTTTTTAATTCGTTCCCGAAATATGGGCATCGCTGGCAAGGCCAGCATTTATTGCCCATCCCTAATTGCCCTCGAGAAGGTGGTGGTGAGCCGCATTCTTGAACCGGTGCAGTCCGTGTGGTGAAGGTGCTCCCACAGTGCTGTTAGGGAGGGAGTTCCAGGATTTTGACCCAGCGACGATGAAGGAACGGCCGATATATTTCCAAGTCAGGATGGTGTGTGACTTGGAGGGGAACTTGGAGGTGGTGGTGTTCCCATGCGCCTGCTGCCCTTGTCCTTCTAGGTGGAAGAGGTCGCGGGTTTGGGAGGTGCTGCCGAAGAAGCCTTGGCGAGTTGCTGCAGTGCATCTTGTAGATGGTACACACTGCAGACACGGTAAGCCGATGGTGGAGGGAGTGAATGTTTAAGGTGGTGGATGGGGTGCCAATCAAGCGGGCTGCTTTGTCTTGGATGGTGTCGAGCTTCTTGAGTGTTGTTGGAGCTGCACTCACCCAGGAAAGTGGAGAGTATTCCATCACACTCCTTACTTGTGCCTCGTGGATGGTAGAAAGGCTTTGGGGAGTCAGGAGGTGAGACACTCACCACAGAATACCCAGCCTCTGACCTGCTCTTGTAGCCACAGTATTTATCTGGCTGGTCTAGTTAAGTTTCTGGTTAATGGTGACCCCCAGGACATTGATGGTGGGGGATTCGGCGATGGTAATGCCGTTGAATGTCAGGGAGCTGTGGTTAGATGCTCTCTTGTTGGAGATAGTCATTGTTTAGGTGTCAGTTAGAATACTATGTCCATTTTTGGTCTCCTCACATGGTGGGTGATATTGAGGCTTTGGAGAGGGTGCAGAGGAGGAGCTAGAGGACTAATTCCCAGTCTAAAGCATCTTAGTTACAAAGACAGGCTCAATAGGTTGGGACCCTACACTTTCGAGGAGCGCAGACTGAGGGGGATCTGATCGAGGTTTATAAGCAAAAATCAGCCCATCTTCCTGCTCCTGATCACCATCCAGTGGTCAGCTGATTCCCAGAATGTGCTTGGGTCCAGGTCTTGTCACCTCACTCCATTGTTCTCCGAGTGTGACTAACAATCGATTCCTCTAATGCCCCTGCCAGAGCTAGAACAGAGCGAGAGAGACAGCGAAACATGAAAGAGACAGACGCAGAGAGAACAGAACAGAACACAAGACAGAGAGAGAGAGAGGAGATGTTCACTGTAATCACTCATGGCCATCTTCAACAATGCCATTCTCCTCCTCTCCTGAAGCCATGTGTTGCACCTCAGTGACGTCAGATACAGACCCAGCTTTGAGGCCACCAATCACAGAGCTCTGCCGATACACAGTGACTGGGCTCACACAGAGATTGGCTGCTCGAGTGCAGGAGAAAGCCAGCGTGGAATTGTACCGCTCCAAGAATCCCCCGCCTTCATCAGGAGAAGCGGAACACCGCTGCTGCCCGCAGTGTGCGAACTCGGTGTTGTGGGTCGATCGAGCCCAGTGACACTGGAGACAGAATCAGCGGAGGAATCCACTGCCCACTCCTTTACAGACCCACTCAGCCCAATGCCTGGGGCTGGGCTCAAACTCACTCTGGAAATCACAGATTGCTGTTTCTGCTACCACAAGCTCAGCTATCTCCCTTCACCAGCAGTGTTCTCCCCTCCCCTCCCTCCCCCATTCCCCTCAGGCACTGCTCAAACTACACAAGCAAGACTGCGGAGGTTTGTAGAAGTGTGCAAGTTCCAAACTTTACCAGAATCAGGTTCCCGAACCCGAGTATTGTTTTGTAGCCCATTTGCTGCATTTACCTGGGCAACGGGAACAGCAGCGACTCTGAACTCTGAACCCAGCCACTCTGAACTCTGAACCCAGCCAAGCCCAACAATTCCAGACGTTATGATTTTCGAGCCTACCTCAAACACTTGGCCAAAGATAATGGGTTTGGGCCGTGGGATCACAATGCATTAACTGTAGTCAGAAAGGTGTGTCGGAAACTACTTTATTAAAAACAAGACCATCGCTCTAAACTCCAACAAAGCCTTGGAATGCACCAACAGCCAAGGACCCACTTTGCAATTTTATTTTCACTAGAAAATTAAATCTCAGCAGGGAGGCAGCGCAGAATAAATCACTCACCTGCAGTTTACTGTACACACCGAGTGTTTGTTAGCTCTGGCAATCATTAACTTCTTTAAGCAGCTTTCTACCCAACACTGTGCGGTGCCCAGTCAGGCATGGAGATTAGGAGCAATAGTTTCCTCTTGTTTAACACAAAGACAACTCTGTCGCAGCCAGCCTGGAGACAGCTTCATGCTGCAGGCGGGGGCAGGAGACTGGGCAGCCAGCAATAACCGGCCGGGAGGGGGTTTCTCAAAGCCACCCTGTGCCAGTATCGCTGCATCGGACTCACTGAACGTCACTAAAATTAGAGTAGGCCAGCATCTGTACATTAAAACGGGAAATATATTGAAACACAAGAATAACAAAACATTAACCCTTTAATCATTGTGGGAATTGCACGTTGGGATATAGAACACTATGAACAGGTGATGTCTGGACTATGCTCGGATTTGGGCTTAATCAGGTGATGTGGCCCCTACCCCTTCTGAGAAAACTGCTGACTGTGATCACACTCCATGGCCCAGAAATTGATCTCGCTCTGTTCCCGCGGGGGTAAGCCTTTCCCGCGATGTCTCACCTCGCTTATGCTTTTTCTGATCCAGCTCGCACGAAATTGATGTTCCAGACATCAGCTGTGCTGGGCTTGCGTATCCCAGCGGCGTAGTTAATTCGTGCAAACTGTGGGATCACGTGACTCAGTTAGAGCCAATGGCAGCACACCATCTTCCATTCATAAGTCTCACAGCATGGCTGTGAGACTTATGAATCTTACACCCCCCCAAAATAACAGCTAAACTTCAATTAAATTAAAAAAAAAAACCATCACATTAATAAAATAAGTATAGTTAATTAAATTAACCATTTTAAATAAAAAATTAAATTTTTGAAAAAATTTAAAATCTTTTAAAAAGTTATAAAAATAAACTTACCTGTCTTTAAAGTCTATAAAAAAGATATACCTGTAAAAAAAAATTCAAAAAAATACTTAATTCACTACTTACCTTCTTAAAAGCGGGTCTTACTCCTCCTTTTTACATTTCCAAAATCTTCCCTACTTACCTGCGCGTCCAAAGCATGAAGTGCACAGCGTGCGCGCAGCCTGTAGCGCGCACGCGATGCAGCCAGGCCCCGCCCCCTTTTCGGAAGAGCAATTGCCGGTTTTCAGCGCATGCGCAGGGCATGCAGAAAACCGGCAATTGGAGTGGGAATACGCGAGAGTACGCAGTGCGTACTCTCGCGTCCCGGGATCAATTTTCGGCCCAATGAATCTCTCACAAGGGCAACACCCCATCAGAACATAACAAGGAGCAGGAGTCGGCCATTCAGCCCCTCGAGCCTGCTCCGCCATTCAATAAGATCATGGCTGATCTTCGACCTCAACTCCACTTTCCCGCCCGATCTCCATATCCCTCTGTTCCTCTAGCGTCCAGAGCGCCATCTATCTGAGCCTTGAATATACTCAAAGACTCAGCATCCACAGCCCTCTGGGGTAGAGAATTCCAAAGATTCACCAACCTCTGAGTGAAGAAATTCCTCCTCATCTCGGTCTTAAATGGCCGACCCCTTATCCTGAGACTGTGACCCCTGGTTCTAGACTCTCCAGTCAGGGGAAACAACCTCTCAGCATCTACCCTGTCAATCCCCTTCAGAATCTTGTATATTTCAATGAGATCACCTCTCATTCTTCTAAACTCCAGAGAGTATCGGCCCAATCCACTCAATCCCCATCCCCAAACCCCACCAGGGTATGTGTCCCAACCCAGGACAGTCACTTGCCCACTAGCTCCACACGAAGTCCCAGCCGACAATCTGCTCCAATCCCACCCCCCCACCCACGTCATGGCCTTGCGAACACACTCAATCCCTGTGTCTCAGCTAGCAACAGATAGACTCCCATTCTCTAGCACCTTTCACAACCTCAGGACATCCCAAAGCACTTCACAGCCAATGAAGTACCTTTTGAAGTGTAGTCACTGTTTTGATGTATGAAATGCGGCAGCCAATTTACGCACAGCAAGATCCCACAAACAGCAAGGTGATAATGACCATTCTGTTCTGACAAAGGGTCACAGACCTGAAACGTTAACTCTGTTTCTCTCTCCACAGATGCTGCCTGGCCTGCTGAGTGTTCCCAGCATTTTCTGTTTTTATTTCAGATTTCCAGCATCCGCAGCTCTTGTGATAATGACCAGATAGTCTATTGTTTTTTCAGCTTTGCAGAACACCTCCATTCAGTCCACAAGCATGACCCCGAGCTTCCAGTTGCTTGTCACTTTAATTCTCTGCCCCACTCCCACCTCTCCCTCCTACACTGTTCCTCGAGCTTCATTGAGCTTCATTGGAACAGCACCTCCTCGATCTTTCGATTAGGCACTTTACAGCCCTCAGGACAACATCGAGTTCAACAATTTCAGACCATAACCACCGTCCCCATTTTTTCAATCAGCAGGTTCTGGTAATTATTCTGATGTTGCCATTTACAGCTCCTCTATACCCATCTTTTGTTTCTTTACTTGTCCCATTGCTAATGGAATGCTGGCCTTTATATCTAGAGGACTAGAATACAAGGGGGTAGAAGTTATGCTGCAGCTGTACAAAGCCCTGGTTAGACCACACCTGGAGCACTGTGAGCAGTTCTGGGCAGCACACCTTAGGGAAGGATATATTGGCCTTGGAGGGAGTGCAGTGTAGGTTTACCAGAATGATACCCGGACTTCAAGGGTTAAATTACGAGGAGAGATTACACAAATTAGGGTTGTATTCCCTGGAATTTAGAAGGTTAAGGGGTGATCTGATCGAAGTTTTCAGGATATTAAGGGGAACAGACAGGGTAGATAGAGAGAAACTATTTCCGCTGGTTGGGGAGTCTAGGACTAGGGGGCATAGTCTAAAAATTAGAGCCAGACCTTTCAGGAGTGAAATTAGGAAACACTTCTACACACAAAGGGTGGGAGAAGTTTGGAACTCTCTTCCGCAAATGGCAATTGATGCTGGGGGTCAATGGTTAATTTTAAATCGGAGATTGATAGATTATTGTTAACCAAAGGTATTAAGGGATATGGGCCAAAGGCAGGTATACTAAGTGAGTGGGCAGTAAGATGGCAGATGGAGTGTAATGTAGGGAAATGTGAGGTTATTCACTTTGGTAGAAAGAATAGAAAAACAGAATATTTTTGAAATGGTGAGAAACTTTCAAATGCTGGTGTTCAGAGAGATTTGGGTGTCCTTGTGCAAGAAACACAGAAAGCTAGCATGCAGGTACAGCAAGCAATTAGGAAGGCAAATGTCATGTTGACCTTTATTGCAAGGGGGTTGGAGTATAAGAGTAAGGAAGTCTTGCTACAATTGTACAGGGCCTTGGTGAGACCACACCTGGAGTACTGTGCACAGTTTTGGTCTCCTCATCTAAGGAAGGATATACTTGCCTTGGAGGCTGTGCAACGAAGGTTCACTAGATTGATTCCTGGGATGAGAGGGCTGTCCTATGAGAGATTGTGTAGAATGGGCCTGTACTCTCTGGAGTTTAGGAGAATGAGAGGTGATCTCATTGAAACATACAAGATTCTGAAGGGGATTGACAGGGTAGATGCTGAGAGGTTGTTTCCCCTGGCTGGAGTGTCTAGAACTAGGGGGCATAGTCTCAGGATAAGGGGTCGGCCATTTAAGACCGAGATGAAAAGGAATTTCTACACTCAGAGGGTTGTGAATCTTTGGAATTCTCTTCCCCAAAGGGCTGTGGAGGCTCAGTCTCTATTATATTAAATGCGATGGTACAACAACAACTTGTATTTATATAGCACCTTTTAACATAGTAAAACGTCCCAAGCCACTTCACAGGAGCGTTACAAAATTTGACGCCAAGCCACATAAGGCGATATTTTGGTCAAAGAGGTCGGTTTTAAGGAGCGTCTTAAAAGGAGGAAAGAGAGGCGGAGAGGTTTAGAGAGGGAATTCCAGAGCTCAGGGCCTTGGCAGCTGAAGGCACGGCCGCCAATGGTGGAGCGAGGGGAGTGGGGGAGGCTCAAGAGGCCAGAATGGGAGGAGTGCAGAGATCTCTGGGGGTTGTGGGGCTGGAGGGGATTACAGAGATAGGGAGGGGCGAGGCCATGGAGGGATTTGAAAACAAGGATGTGAATTTTGAAATCGAGGCGTTGCTTAACCGGGAGCCAATGTAGGTCAGCGAGCACAGGGGTGATGGGTGAACGGGACTTGGTGCGAGTTTTGGATGACCTTAAGTTTACAGAGGGTGGGAGGCCGGCCAGGAGTGCGTTGGAATAGTCCAGTCTGGAGGTAACAAAGCATGGACATGGGTTTCAGCAGCAGATGAGCTGAGGCAGGGGCGGAGACGGACAATATTGCAGAGGTTGAAGTAGGCGGTCTTGGTGATGGAGAGGAGATGTGGTCGGAAGCTCAGCTCAGGGTCAAGTCGGATGCGGAGGCTGCGAACAGTCTGGTTCAATCTCAGACAGTGACCAAGGAGAGGGATGGAGTCGGTGGCGAGGAAACAGAGTTTGTGACGGCTCATCTAGGACTGGATGTGCTGTCTGACATCACAGAGACAGTGGAGGGGTCGAGAGAAGTGATAGTGAGGTAGAGCTGGGGGTCGTCAGCGCACATGTGGAAACTCACGATGTGTTTTCGGATGATGTCACCAAGGGGCAGCATGTAGATGAGAAATAGGAGGGGGCCTAGGATAGATCCTTGGGGGACACCAGAGGTAACGGTGTGGGAGCGGGAAGAGAAGCCGTTGCAGGTGATTCTCCGGCTGTGACTGGATTGATAAAAATGGAACCAGGCGAGGGCCGTCCCACCCAGCTGGACAGCGGAGGAGGATGGTGTGGTCAACCGTGTCAGGGGCTGCAGACAGGTCGAGAAAGATGGGGAGGGATGGTTTACCAGGGTCACAGTCACAGAGGAGGTCATCTGTGACTTTGATTAGGGCTGTTTCTGTACTGTGGCAGGGGCAGAAACCTGATTGGAGGGGTTCAAGTGTAGAGTTGAGGGAAAGATGGGCACGGTTTTGGGAGCCGACAACACGGTCAAGGATTTGAGAGAGGAAAGGGAGGTTGGAGATGGGGTGGTAGTTTGCAAGGACAGAGGGGTCAAGGGTGATATCTTTTTTGAGGGGGGGGGGGTGACGATGGCAGATTTGAAAAGGGAGGAGGACAGTACCCGAGGAGAGGGAACCGTTAACAAAATCAGATGACCTGGGGGCCAGGAGGGGAAGCTGGGTGGTCAGTAGTTTAGCATCGTGATGGAGAATCCTTTCAATACTTGGCAACAATAGCTGAACAAAGAATGCAGGGTGAGTGAGCGGAGGAGCAGGGGGATAAAGAGCAACACAGCCCCACTACAGGGTTACTCGTTTATAGATTTAAAACTTTCGTGGAATTTTTATAGTGTCTGCAAGCTGTCAACAAGTTACCCAGTAAAAGAGGCAGTGCTGGTCCCCGCGCTTTTAAACATGGCAGTGTTGTACGTTATAGTGACAGCGACAGATGGGCTGAAATCTCAGTGCCTGACATCAGTGGTCAGTGAGCGGATTAACACCTTCCGACAAAAGATCCTCTCAGGTTTGTTTTAAAAAAAACAATAGAGAGTTGACACCTTTTGCTCAATAGCAATCGTTTCATATGAACATGCTCATTACTGATGAAGCACAGATTGTTACTAATTCAATACAACCAGTTACCAGCGCTACACAGCTCAGAATTAACGATGCTCAGTATTATCATACAGCTCAGTACGAATACCACACAGCCCAATTCACCCCAAATGATACCTAAGCATTCTTTCCAAAAGATCCCAGTTCCCTCTGCTTATCAAAAAAAAAAAGTTTTTAAAAACTTTCAAAAAGTAGAAACTATTCATTTCAAATCACCCTGAACCTGCCGGGGTTAGTGTGTGTTTTTTGTGTTTGTTGGCATAGCAACAAGGTGCAGCTGGAGAGGAGTGGAGGGACAGGAGTCAGTGCCTGGTGATCGCACACAAAGCTGAAGGAATGATCGCAGCAACACCACGCACGGAGTCTCAGGTCCCCACAGCACCGTCCATTCACAGCGACAATATCCAACTCTGGCTGCACTTCAGCAGACAAGAGGCAAGAGTTTCCTTTTCATATTTTTAAGTTTCTTAACCTTCTCCTTTCACCTCCTCTTCAGGACAGGGGCCTGTGCAATCTAGATCTTTTCAAGCTGAACAACTAGAAGAAAGACTCGCATTTCTCCAGCGCCTTTCACCACCTCAGGACGTCCCAAAGTGCTTTACAGCCAATGAAGTACTTTTTGAAGTGGAGTCACTGTTGTAATGTAGGAAATGCAGCAGCCAATTTGCGCACAGCAAGCTCCCACAAACAGCAATGTGATAATGTATGTTGACCAATATGTTGATTGAGGGATAAATATTGGGCAGGGCACTGGGGATAACTCCCCTGCTCTTCTTCGAAATAGTGCCATGGGATCTTTTACGTCCACCTGAGAGCAGACGGGGTCTCGGTTGAACATCGCATCCGAAAGACGGCACCTCTGACAGTGCAGCACTCCCTCAGCACTGCACTGGGAGTGTCAGCCTAGATTCTTGTGCTCAAGTCTCTGGAGTGGGCCTCGAACCCACGACCTGTCTGACCCAGAGGTGAGAGTGCTGCCCTCTGAGCCACGGCAGACACACAGGAGAATCATCAGTTTGTGTTCCAAAGTGTAGACTGGCCAAACCGGGCTCAGTGCTGAGGTCGGAGGGTCTCCCCCCAGGACCCTCCCCCCGGCCTGCCCCCAGGACCCTCCCCCCGGCCTGCCCCCAGGACCCTCCCCCCGGCCTGCCCCCAGGACCCTCCCCCCGGCCTGCCCCCAGGACCCTCCCCCCGGCCTGCCCCCCACCCCAGCATAGTCACATTGCCTTTTAGCTTTGATCACGAAGCGATGGGTTATATTTGCACCAATACGAAGCTCTGTGAAATAACTGATTCTACTGGGAGATTTTACACCTGGCGCGGAGTTTCTTCCTATGCGAGTGGGTTTGGCAATGCGGGCGGCGAGGATCAGCTCACTCCAAGCGATTCTCCCTCCAAACTCAAATTCCTGAACTGTGCCAAGCTCTGCACCGGGGTGGGGGGGGGGGTAATCATTTGGAAATTAACTGAGAGCGGCTCTGAAGCCGAGTTAGTCTGGACATTTAAGAGGGAATTAGATAAACCTTTGAGGAGGAAAAATATTAAAAAGGTTCCGAGGGGGAAAAAAACAGGAAAATGGAATTGGAGTATCAGCTCTGGGTGGATGGAGCACCAGCACGAGAGTGATGGGCCGAATGGCCTCCTTCTGCACTGGAATTTCGATGATTAAAAGATTTATTTTTCCACTAGTTTAACAAAGCTGTAAACCTGTTTCAATGGATTAAGCGTTCAGTTAAATAATAGCAGAGGAACTGGATACTAATGAGTTCCATTAATGTCACGATTGGGACCCTAGGGGCACAGCCTAGCTCCGAATGACAGACATCAGACACAGCGCTCCGACTCACTCCGAAAATCCCCAAAGATTTACCTGTCTCAGTGTAAATCCTATCCCTGTCTCCTTCCTATACTCATCCTACTACTTCAATCAATTAGCAAAGTGCGGAAATGAAAATTCCTGACGGCAACAAATATAATGGAACCTGATTCACGATCACTTTCCCATTTAAAAAAAAAACAAATTTCAGTCAATTTCTCTAATTTTTAAGGAGGTTTGTTGCCCTTTTATTTTGCATCTCCCCCACCCCAGAAACATCTCCCCCACCCCAGAAACATCTCCCTCACCCCCAGAAACATCTCCCCCACCCCAGAAACATCTCCCCCACCCCAGAAACATCTCCCTCACCCCCAGGAACATCTCCCCCACCCCAGAAACATCTCCCTCACTCCCAGGAACATCTCCCCCACCCCAGAAACATCTCCCTCACCCCCACCCTCATCTCCCCCACCCCAGAAACATCTCCCTCACCCCCACCCTCATCTCCCCCACCCCCAGGAACATCTCCCTCACCCCCAGGAACATCTCCCTCACCCCCACCCTCATCTCCCCTGCCCCAGAAACATCTCCCTCACCCCCAGAAACATCTCCCCCACCCCCAGGAACATCTCCCTCACCCCCACCCTCATCTCCCCTACCCCAGAAACATCTCCCTCACCCCCAGAAACATCTCCCCCACCCCCAGGAACATCTCCCTCTCCCCCACCCCCAGGAACATCTCCCTCACCCCCAGGAACATCTCCCCCACCCTCATCTCCCCCACCCCCAGGAACATCTCCCTCACCCCCAGGAACATCTCCCTCTCCCCCCACCCCCACCCTCATCTCCCCCACCCCCAGGAACATCTCCCTCACCCCCAGAAACATCTCCCTCACCCCAGAAACATCTCCCTCACCCCCAGGAACATCTCCCCCACCCTCATCTCCCCCACCCCCAGGAACATCTCCCTCTCCCCAGGAACATCTCCCTCTCCCCCACCCCCAGGAACATCTCCCCCACCCTCATCTCCCCCACCCCCAGGAACATCTCCCTCTCCCCAGGAACATCTCCCCCACCCCCAGAACATCTCCCCCACCCCCAGAAACATCTCCCTCACCCCCAGGAACATCTCCCTCACCCTGATCTCCCCCCACCCCCAGAACATCTCCCCCACCCCCAGTGCCTACCTGTCCTGGGCAGGGTTCCCTGCAGCAGCTCGATCTCCGCCGGCTCCATGCACACTCCCTGTCCGTGCATGAGCGAGTGCAGCGGGCGCGGACAGCCGGGACGGGGGAAGCAGCGGAGCCCGGAGCCGCAGCGGGCGGTGTAGACGCCGCACAGACGGCCCTTGGCCAGGGCGCAGGTCCCGCAACAGCCGCAGCCCGGCTCCCGCACCAGCTCCTCGCAGCCCCGCGGCACCGGGCAGCGGGCTCGCCGCTCCTCGGAACAGGGCGGGCAGCGGAGCGGCTCCCCGGACAGCGGCAGCCCGGCGGCGGCCAGCACAGCCCAGCAGGCGGCCAGCAGCGGCACCAGCAGCGGCCCGGGTGGCATCGGCGCAGAGCGGCAGGGATCGGCGGATCGGCGGCGGGAGAAGGGCGGGCGGAGCGGAGCTGCAGCGGGCGGGCGGCTGGAGCCCAATGTGCAGCGGCGGCGGCCGCAACCCGAGCTTTATAGCGGGGCGGGACCCGCCTCCCCCCCGGGCACTGCAGCCCAGACAGGGGAGGGAGAGCGGGGGAGAGAGGGGCAGACCCCGGGG